>JAMPIV010006136.1:20000-77835 GCA_024509875.1 Oreohelix idahoensis | reverse complement strand
TGATATAGTGGCTGTCCCTCGAAAAGCGAATAAAAGAATTATTCTATCTCTCACCTATCTTCTACAACAGTTGTTACAGCGTCAGACAGACTACACCAATATACAAATTACGTATATTTCTATCACTCACAGGCACGCACATACACGTGACGACAGGTAAACACACAGACGTGGGAAAACTATAACAATGATATATATATTATCTAGAACGAGCTGACCAAACACGATTATAAGTTCAAGAGCGATTTTAATTATCAGGAAAAATTCGGCTCACAAAACATCAAAGAAAGTACATCAAGTAAAATACATATACACATAGTCATAAAAATTCAAGGAAATGTTGCAAGGATGATAGCCCCGTTATAGTGTTAACTCTCGGTTTAGCCTGGCCCCGTTAAGAGAACAGATGACGGCGCCCGAGTCACAGATACATAGGGTTTGAGTCTAAGAGTTTTCTTTGTTTTATCTCGTAATTATATGCACAGAGTTTGAAAAAAATCTGATTTAACAGAGATTAAAAAAAAAAAAATAACCTAAGACAAAAAAAAAAAAAAAAATCATAACAAGAACTCTAGCCTTAGCAACAGGGTGTCAAAGATATAATAGTGAAAATATCACTCAAACCAGCGTACACTCATTCATTCGGCCATGTCCTCTCATACTGGTACTCACGACTTTGCTCGCTGCCTCTTGGAACACACTGATTTTAGATTTTCACACAGACTCAAAAAATGCAGTCTTCTGCCAAGAAGTCCCCAGTTCCAAAAGACGTATTTAACTCGGAGTCTCCGGGAACGACTACTTGGGTGTGCAAATTTGTTCAATGTCTGATTAAGTCACCTAACAATTATTCCAGGCGCGGGAGTTAGCAGAGCACAGTGTCAATAGCGTAGGTTTCTAGAAATGATGAATGTCAGGTCGGTGCCTTCCCTCAGTATAGGATTCACTTTAGTCACACCACAGATTTGTCCACAAAAATATATATATATATAGTCGGGATATGTTAGTTAATACTTGAAGTATTTCGCGCCACCAGGCAGAAAAATTACGTAGAGTTTCTAGAAGAAATTAAGATCTGGCTCCAAGGTCCAGTATTTATCATTACAGTCTTTGTAAAACCCTTATTGGGATATAGTATTTCTGGCTAACTCGGGTTGCATATGCACTGTTAGACCAGTGGTACTTGAGAAACCCACGTGGTTCAAAATAAGGACTGTCTATTTCTTCACAAGTATGGAAACTACTACTAGGTGCTGGTAAAGTTAGGGTCACCCCAAAACTTTCACTGTGTGGAGGAAAAAAATAACACATATAATATAATAAACAGAATATGTACTGGTTATAACTTACATTTAAACTTGCAAGCAGAGAGCTTTGCTTATCATTTAAACTTCCCGTGACGTAAGTTATATTTAAAAAATCAGCAATCCTCATGAATTAGGAACACGTGCGTATTCCGTCACCATTCATGAGGCTCGATTCTAGAGTTTATACGTTAGTTTAGAAAAATACACTCGACTGAGTATTAGCAGTTAAATTAAATTCATAAATAGCTACTCTTGCCGTTATAAGCTAGAGATTTTAATTTTATTCTGCTTTCCACTGAATGCTTCCCTAGAAAATATAATAGCCTACCACTTTATTTCTCTTCTGCGCTAAAGAAATAGATTAAAATGAATTAAGCGATTAAACACTTTAACACTCACAAAATCTATATATCTATCATATTAATTACCTCAACCACAGAATTACAGGTAGTCGCACAACTTAAGAATAAAAATGCTGAAAATATTTCTGGAAGTCTAGAAGTTCGACAAATTGCCGAAACAAACTGAGATCTTCGCTAACAGCTATTCTGTTTACGAGCAACCTATCTACTGTGAGTCTATGAGCGAGAATGAAATTAAAGTTTCAAACTTGGCCAATATCTTTAAAAATCGGACACAGGATCCTAATCTTATTTCGCCAAGCGAAATAGTCTCCCCTGTCCGTATAACACCTTCGTCCGCTTATCGCGTGACGTAACAGCCATCAGTGGCCGAGGGCTTGCATGAGTTGCAAATCTCAGACCACCGTCTGCAGTGCGGAGTGGATTTTCACGCTAAGCCGGGTTTTTCCTGACGAAAAACCTCATGCGTTTACTGAAATGCAGACTCTCTGTCTACTTTCCATGTCCCTCGGGTGAATTTTCACGCCCCCAGGCCAGAGACCCTCAGACGAATGTCTAGCGAATGCTGTAAATTCACGCCTATCGTCCGACCAGCGCGACTGACATGTACGCAATACCACCCAGGTGCGATTCTCAGTTTTAGAGAAAGGAAAACAGGTAAAGTTTGCGAATTATATGAAAATAATATTCGCAAAACGAATGGATTAAAAATGTACAGGAAAAAGGAAATACAGAGATAATAAAAGAGAGAATTCGGGTGAAAGAATAGGAAGAAGATGTAGGAAATTAAATGAATATAAACCCTACGTGACAAGCATTGAGGAGAATGATGCAATTGATCATAGCAATCACTCGGTAGCTACGGATGACAGTAGCTCTATTTCCATAAATGAGATATGAATGGGTTTCACATCTTCAAGCCCGGACGTACTGTGACGTATAAAGGAAAGACAGCCTACAGTAATCTGACAGGTTTGTGACCTCGTAGTGTCTTATGATTTGCTAGCAAAACCATGCATTTAAAGTCTGTGTTTACTCACTTTTAGTCCTACCTCTTTTTCTGTGTTTAACACGAGCTAACACAATGTTTTCAAACTGTCGTGACCTGCCAGTCATAACAAATAGCGAATCAGGTTCGTTTACCTAGTTTTCTCACGCGAGCTTATCTGTCAATCATACGATACCTGACAGACCGCACGTGAAGAATCAAAGACCCTTTGAAGTTCGTACACAGAGGGAAAGCAGAAAAACCACTGGGCTCTTTGATCTCAGAAGCGGGCATTCGTACAGAGATAATCTTCGAGACACCCGTTAGACATAAGAATTCTTCTGATGTTGATTAGCAGCGCTCGACGGAAGCCGACCGTCAAGCCTTATCTGGGGGACATGTTTCTGATTCTCTGTTATACAAACTAGTGTGAAAAGTAACATCATCTATAGATCAGAGAAACATGATGATATATAAACTGTGTTTTCTTAAACCTGCTATCAGTTGTCACTCAGAATTTTTGGATAGTCTAAGCACGAGGTTCTAGAACCATTTCGCTAAATGTGTTAATGAAATTCGTGAGGATCTTTCATTCCAATACTCTAACCTGATCAAGGGCGTCCAGCGGTCTTTTCTTCATTTACGGATTGGTTAATGTTGTCTTTTCTTGGCTTGTGCATCACAAATTTCATTTGTGAGCAAGGACATGCCAGATATACATGAGAAACATTTTAACTTGTAAATTTAACTGGATTAAAAAAAAACCAGCGATATTTTTCCAATTTTACTAGCCCACTGCGGTATACAAAAGAACACTTATCCTCCCGACTTCTGACAGTCGTATTAAGAGGATTTATACAGAAAGTTACGCTGTTTTAGAATCGGCACTCTCCATAGATTCAGCCGTTAGGATTATCATCATTTGTAACATTTTTAGCAACCAGATGTTTCCCAATACTGGAAGTATTGTCCTCTTTTTTTTTTAACTGTGAACCTCAAGTGCACGTTTTGCTACACTAACTATTCGGGGTGACATTTGTTCATCCAGGAGAAAAAAAACACACCAGATTCGGCGTTCACATCGCTAGTCTTGACTTGTTAGAGGATGGACTGGGGCCAATTGGGGAAATAAAACCTGGCAATTTTTATATTCAGGACAATTGTATTTTC
The DNA here is from genome assembly GCA_024509875.1 of Oreohelix idahoensis. Lineage (NCBI taxonomy): Eukaryota > Metazoa > Mollusca > Gastropoda > Stylommatophora > Oreohelicidae > Oreohelix > Oreohelix idahoensis. The sequence continues at coordinate 74,008 of JAMPIV010006136.1, read as the reverse complement.
AAGGGATATCACCAAGAGTAGGTAAGCGTGATTGAGTGGCCACTGTATGACAGAGAGAGTGAATATTTTTCTTTGTTACAGGAACTTTACCAACATTGGATTTTGCTTAAACTTGTTTACTTTACTGGGTAGCATATAGTAGGAATTTGTTTCTTACTGCGTATTCTGTAACACAGTGCTAAACTTTGACCTCAGGGTTATTAATTCTTTTGGTTCTTTTATCCATAGGGGGAGGGCACATTTATTCTGTTACTTTCATATGTATGTAACTCTGATTTTATTTTGATCTTTTTTTTACATGTTTGATTTTGTCAAGTTTAAATGATAATAAATAACAATAGGAACTTAACTTTGTGTGTTGGTCAGACGCATACCCTATTAACAGTAGTTTTTCACGTTTGTGTTTCTTGTTGTAACATAGCTGCGTGTGTGTGTAGTTAAACTTATACTTATATGTATGAGGAGGGCAAGGTTGTCTTGTACTAAATTATAGTCGTATAGATAGGCTGGAATAGAGAAACTTACTCATTCCAGAGACATATTTTCTCCTTAAGCTATTCAACCGTGAAATCTATTTCTCACTCCTTTTTCTCACGTACTTATAACCATCCACTCTACTCAGATGGGACAAAAATAACTCACAAACCTATCGGTACGTCAACTACGAAAAGGCATTTGACAGTGTAGACAGAGAATCACTTTGGAAACTGATGAGGCATTATGGAGTTCCCATGAAGATCATTAACTTAATAAGGAAGACCTTTGAAGACATGACATGCAGAGTTCTTTATGAATGAGAACTTACAGAACCGTTTAGGATAAGAACGGGAGTGAGACAGGGATGCCTCTTGTCTCCATTTCTTTTCTAACTAGCAATAGATTGGGTTATGACAACATCGACATCACACAACAGAAATGGAATCCAGTGGAATCTGACTAAACAGCTTGATGATCTGGATTTTGCAGATGACTTGGCTCTTCGTTTCCATAACCATAATCAGATGCAAGAGGAAATGAAAATTCTCGATGAGAGGCCACAACATGTGGGCCTGAAAATACACAGGGAAAAGACAAAGATTATGAGAATAAATGCAAGAAATGATAACAAGGTTGAACTTGAAGAAACACCACTAAGGGATGTAGAATCGTACACATATCTTGGTAATAATATAGACAAAGTTGGAGGGACAGACATTGATATTAAAATAAGGATACAAATAGCAAGAGGAGATTTCATTGCATTGGGAAACATTTGGAGAACAAGAGAAATCAAGTCCAACACTAAAATAAGAATCTTCAACTCAAATGTCGTCAGTCCTATTGTATGGCTCTGAGACATGGAGAGCAACAAAAACAAAAACCAATAAGCTACAGACTTTTATAAACGGGTGCTTGCGTAGAATAGAAGGACTGAAATGGTATGACAAAGTCACAAATGTGGAATTGATGAAAGAACCAGACAAGTGCCAGTGGAACAAGAGCTGAAAAGAAGACGCTGGCGATGGATAGGACACACATTGAGGAAACCGGTTGATAGCATTACAAGGCAGTCCTTGTTCTGGAATCTACAGGGAAAGAGAGGCAGAGGTAGACCAAAAAACACATGGAGAAGAGAACTAGATACAGAGGTGAAAATGATGAGGAAAACATGGAAAGAACTTGAGCGGATATCACAGTACAGGAAGACTTGGCATGTCTTTGTTGAAGGCCTATGCTCCTCGGGGAGCTAAAGGATATTGACTGAATATATACATATTAGTTCAAATGTTAGTAATGAAAAAATATAAAATGTATATTGCACAACTTATGCCAATCCTGGCTCACAGACTTTTTGCTCAGATGAATAAAGGCATTTGAATCGGCCTCTTACGCGTGTTCTTGGGGGCGTTACTTTTATAAGATAATTCCCTCTATGACTCCGTGTGTTTCAGTTTCCTCGGATTCCGGTTCCTTATTAAAATGGTAGAGTTTTCCTGGGCTGTGTAAGTCTTTCCAAAATACTCCAATAAAAGTCCACCCTGATAAATGGAATTCTGAATTCTAACTTCTGGTAGTCTGGTTGTGTCGTTTTGGCAAGCGATTTCTCAGTGTCTTAACACTGAAACGTGTCAGGTTATATTGCCTGTCCTTCCCCGCATTTGTTTGTTACCAAGCTAAGAAAGCGTCAATCATTTTCAAACATACGTGTCGTGTGGGGAAATTTAAAATTATTTCCTACATGGAAAAATTATGTACATGATGCAGAGGTCACCTCTCCCATATATGGTAAGAAAACATCCGATTGCCTGGCCGGCAGACTCACCAACACATCTGTAAACTCATACGACAATGTGTGTCAGATGTAACAACTTATTACTTTCATATAGAGTAATGTCTTAGAGAAAGCCGGACAGGAAACGATTATGTCATTTATGTCTGTCCATAAGGTGTCTCGCAGACGAGTAATCTCGTTATCTGTTGCTTGAGCACACAAACAACACGTCTCTTTATCACCTTGGCAACAGACGCACCCTTGCCTTATCAGCGCTTAACCAAATACGCAGGAGCGATTTTAGAGCTAATCTGTCGCGGTTAAGGTTTGGTACACGAGAATTTACCAACAAGACTGCAGTTTCAATATTGCATCACCTTTCTACTCTCTCAGCAGGGATGGTCAGGTAAACAGACAAGACGAATTATTACTACTGTCCTTCTCCTTGTAAGACGTATTACTATTTGTGTGGGTGTGTGTGTGTTTTTTTTTTTCAACTGTTATTACTAAAAAGAGTGTAAGAATGAAAATGTAAAATATCTGCTACATAACAGAGGATGAAAAAAGTGCTGACCATGGAAAAGCACACAAATATTCAATACAACAAATGTAACTGATTACTGCCGTAGTGAAAGAGAGATCGAGAAGTGGTGGCCCTAAAATCCATCTCGTGACACCGTGTGCCTAATCTAAATAAATAGGTTGTTGTTCAAGGTCTTTAAGGCAGAGATGTTACCTTTTCAGAATTTTTGTTCACTAATTATTATGCCATATTGGGCTCGCTTTATGTGTACAACTGATTTTTTTTTTGTCAGTAACGTTTTCTAGAACATTTATGACCTTACTGTCAGGTAAATCTGACTAGTGCACCATACATTTGGATTATCTTTATTCTCGTCAATAGTGTATCGATAAGACGAGTTGTTTCTTGTCTTACCCGATTACTATGCTGCATGTTTTCTTGTTGTTTATCATTATCCATTCTCTTGACTTCCTTGATATTTGAATCAGCATTTATGTTTTCACATTAGCCTTCCGGCTTTAGACGATGATTTCTTCCTCTGTTTTAGATGCTTTTCTTTACTGTTATATTTGGATAATGAAGTGTGTCTTAATTTTCTAGAATTTTTTTCTCATTGTAAGTATCTTCTGAATTGTGATCTGTAATTCTTCCTACATCTGCCCATGATTTCCTTGGAATACTGCCTGTTGTTTACCTTTTGAGCATGGTCATGGCTAATAATCATAATAAACTTGCTTACTTAAAATACAAAGTATGCTGACTAATACTAACAATATTAATAGATTTTAAAACTTAAACAATCGAGTCAAAATGACAAAAGTATCATCTGTGATCTATAACCTATATTGAACATCACGATTGGAAAATGAATTAAAAATTTGGAAAAAAATGTAATATTTAATATCAGCTTAACACAAATATATAAGTCACTAATGGATAAATCAACTAATTCTTGTTTAAACAAAGAAAAATATTAACTTCCCTGACGTGCAGCTCTAAACATCCCTCTAGTTACGCAGAAAACACAAAGATCATTAAAAAATCATACTCGTTGCTTTCCATTTCTACTTAATTGGTTCTTTGTAGTCAAACTTACCAGGACTTATGGTCAACTGTCAATGCACCATGAAAAACATTGAAAGACCTGCATGCTCTTTTAATGGGTGTACAATTTAGCTTTCGTGATGCTTGCTATACGCGCCGCTTCTGTATTTTTCCGAAAATGCGCAATGTGTTGCAAGGCATGGACATTCTTTTAATGGGTGTTCAATTTAGTTTCCGATGTCTAATGCGTAAAGTTTCTGTGCTTCCCAAAAAAAAGCTGACATGATTTTTTCATTGTTCCGTTACAGAGCGTTTCGCGTAGACAATAAGTAATTAGGGGATTTAAAGTTACAGATTCAAAATATATTATAGAATAGACAAACACAAGCTCTGCGTATGTGCGCGGACACACATAATCTGTTAACTTTGTTTCACTATTGTTCTTATGTTTATTGTATATTGTTTACATTTTTTAAAATGCTGAAGTTATAAAGTAACACTGTGACCATTCAAGACTGAAAAAAAAAAAGAAAGAAATACACGGTTAGAATTTTTAATTAACCAGTGTACAATATAGAATAAATAATTCACTAGCGTGTTGCAAGTAAGTAATGTCCGTAGTCTGAATATTATCTACAACTATTGGCACACTTATAATTTTTATTTGCGCTCCTCGCGGAGCATGGAGCAACGGTTGTATCTGGTCCTCTTGCAGGCAGCCTGCACCAAGTATCCACATGCTCTTACAGCGGTTGTTTCTGTGGAAACTTTTGATGCACGATGAGGTCGCCAGTCCCATGCGCAACGTTATATTAGTCACGTGGTACGATTTGCTATTGACAACAAAATACATGCTAATTAAAACTCATTAGAGGTTGAACACATTATTTTGACAATTAATTTAAATGACATTGTATCTCAGTCTGTTGTGGCCTGTATGGAGTCTGAAGATTATTACTTATTACTTTCTGTTGAGCTGGTGGTAGGCATTGATTGTAATGTAGCCTGGCTTTGTCTCTCACATTTTTCTGTATCTGTTCTTGATAAATCTCCTGGCCTCTTCATATGTCATCTTTATATCGGTTTGAAGTGGTTTTCCTCCCTCCTTTACCAGTGTCTGAGCCTATACAACAAGGATAAGATTGCTGGAATCTGGCATCAAGCTTTGATTAGCAGGGATGGACGTATGAGAGTATGCGTCAGGCATTTATACAACCAGCGCGCTACAAGAACAATTAGCGTTCATATCCTTCGACACTTGTTCAGGGAGACAGAGCACCTATGGGTTTGCCCCGAATGCAATGATATCGATTCTGATCAACACCTACATCAGCCCCTTCGTTCCCATGGATGTCGCAGGGAGATGGGATCCATCATATCACAACTCTTTTGAATTGACTGTATAGTTTGCAGTGTTATTATAAGGAATTTTAAGTCTTTGACTTATGTGTAATGTTATCGTATTAACAACATATCTGTGAAAATACAGTGTTTGTATCCGAATGCTTTCCTCTGTCATTGGGACCTCTGCAGATTTCGGTGCACCTGCTTCTGTTCTGAAGTTGCCTACTCTTTTCCGTGTTGCTGCTTTTTTTTCCTGTGTACTTTAAATGTTGCTATGTGTCAGAAATTTTCTTCTGCTTCCATGGTCAGTAACATTAGCTGCTGATCTGTCTGTGTATGAATGTGTCCGGCACTGCTTTTGGGCGTTTATTCTCTATGTTTTACGCTTATGTTCTCTCTCTGTGGTTTGGTCTGGTTGTTCTTTTTCGCTAATATTTTGTTTTTTAATTTCAGGGAGGTTCTATTTTTTCAGACAGGGAACTTGTCAAAGTGTATGGGCTTGACAGTTGTTACAGAATTTATGAGAATTACTCTCGTCTGTATTTTTGTTGATTCCACAAAGTTTCTTTGCCTGTCTTCCTTTACACCCGGTCATTACTTATCTGGTATATTTGATGGAAAAGACGTTTGCTCTTACAATAGAAGGTAACAATCTAGTTTCGTTGGGCATGAAATGAGAAGAAGAAAGCTGAATTCTAATGTGACAACAGAAAAGATTGAAACAAAAACTGAATTCTAATGTGACAACAGAAAAGATTGAAACAAGAGCTGATAGATGAAGACAAAAAGAGAAGATGCTGGACAGTTTGTCATCATGGCAAGGAAAGAAGACAACAACATAATTTATCAGCAGTACAGGAAGTTGTGGAAAGACATGATCACCTTCGCCACAGAGCATGGTACTTTAAGAAGAAGATGAAGATAGTGGATGGTCTGTTAGCCATCTGATTTTTTTTTTCAATTTGCTGCTGAGCCCTAGTGTCTCTTATGTCCTTCATTGATTGTAAGCAAATAATTTACATTGGGTTCAATATGGATGAGTTCATTTACTTGAAGTTAATGTCCCCTTTTTTTTTGTTTTAGCGGATCACTAAATACTTTTAAAAAGTTCAAGGATACCTAAATAAGGGGACAGGAAGTTGCGGACAGACATGATGCCCTACGTCATCCAGCATGACACATAAGGCAGAAGAAGAAGAAACAAAACACATGTTGTGCTGAAGGGCTTCCAGGAGGTCTTGTATGGTAGAAAGAGGTGATTTAAGATGAGGCTGCGCATGGTGTTAGCAACTTTATCATGTAAAGCTAATTGCAACAGCATCCACTGCTACAAGAGAATATGAATGTATTTGGTGTTTGTTTTCTGCTAAGGAACGAGCTGTCATGGTGGCTGCATGCTCCATCAGGCGCAAAAAGGAAAATGAGGAGAATTTGTGTGCATGATTTTATGTGACTGTGAAACGGAGAGAGAGAGAGAGAGAGAGAGAGAGAGAGAGAGAGAGAGAGAGACAGAGACAGAGAGAGACAGAGAGACAGAGAGAGAGATCGAGATCGTCAAACTGATTGTCAAGAGCAAAAAAAGAATGCACTTGAAAAGGCTGAGAACCACTGAATCAGTTTGAAAAAAATACGATAACTGTGAGAAAGACACCAAACATGAAGGACGAAACAGGACACTATCTTGTAAGATGGAGAAAAACATGAAATGTGTAAAAGAAAGACAGAAATGTGGGAGTCTGAGAATGGCACAAGATATTAAGATTGTGAAAAGGACTCCAGAAATAATCATATCAATAAGAATAGTCGTAACAAAAAGTAATAATAACATTTTCACAGGTTTGTCTTATTTTCAATTCTGAACTCCACTGGACGTTCAAATGAAAGAACAGAAGAAATAAATAGGAGGGGCCACTATCTTTGGGGGTGTGCACTGATATAGAGGAAGCAAGTTTACACATGGCAAACTCCAAGGATGATTTATAGTCAGCAGCAACGTTAGCAATCCCCCTAACCCGAGATGATTATTGTCCGACAATCACAAAACGCAATTCTTACATTTACGATCAAATTTACTGTTGATTCAATTCTGTACCTCTATTGTCAGATTTTGTATTAATCCTGAGATGAAAAAAAAACAACAGTATTTATGAATAACTAAAGGAGGAATATTCTTGATTTTCCAGCCATTCCAGAGATAAACGGTTATAATTTCTCACAAGCGCCATATTACCTGACCAATAGCTAGCATAAACCACGTGGGCAATCGCTTCTGTGTGTGTTTGTATTTTATTTTTATTGTGTGTTTTTTTTAGGAGACACTAAATCTAGTTTTTACACCGCCCAACCGTTGGATTCCAGCCTGGTTTACAAGCATTCGATTGGCTACGGGTGTTTGGTTTCGTCCGCGCGCCTGTCGGTGTCAAGTTGAAAACGTCATGCCGAGTATCTGCTGTTTGATTAATAACAGAATCCAATAGAACATGACGCAAGATCAATGAGGTCGCTAGTTTCGGACATGAGTTTAATCAAAATTGCAGACGTGGATGCCAGGGATGATGTAGCAACCAATCCGTTCTCGGTAAAAATACGACTTGGGTCAAGAAATATTGCTTCATACGGGTACTTCAAAGTAATTTTCTCTGGCGGGGACCTTTTCAGAGTAATTTTCATCTTTATGTTTCGGACGTATTCCCCATTTTGTGTGTATGCGTGCGTAAACGGTTGTGTGTGTGTTCTCATGAACACATCGTAATTATTTAGAAAATCTCTCCTTATGACCTCCCTGTTCGTTCGTTCATATTTGTATCTCACTTTATCAGCATATACAGGGTAGATAGAATGCGCCCGCAGACGATCATCATTGTTCAGATATTGCGTAGAGGTTTTCAGAATAAAGTTGTTTGAGATAATCGGAAACATTAGTTCTCCGAAAAATGAAAGAATGATGCAGATGAGACACAGAGTGTAAATATGGAAGTGAGCAAATAGAATGTACCAAATCAGTGGCGTAACTAAAGTGTAAGGGCCCCCGGGCACAAATTAAGTGGGTCCCTTCTTATATAATGTGCTAGACAACTATAATCAACAAATGACACATATGTATAAAAAACAATGTAACTAATTATTTGATTATCATCAGCATCAGCATCATCATCATCAGCATCAGCATCATCAGTATCGCAAAGCTCCTCAAGGAGAGTGGACCTTCAACAAAAATGTGTGCCAAGTCCTCCTGTCCTGTGCCGTCCGCTGAAGACCTTTTCATGACTTCTTTATACCTTTCATTTCTGTCTGCAGAAACCGGGACACGCTATGACGTTTCACCGGGAACAAATTAAATCTTAAATATATATATATATATATATATATATATATATATATATATATATATATATATATATATATATATATATATATATATATATATATAAAAGCAAGGGTCTCTTCCTTCCACTACTCTCCTGGGTCCAATTGGGGCAGGGGTCCGAGGGAAGTGCCCAGTTCACCCGGACGGTAGTTACGCCACAGTGCGTAATGCTTGAATGCAGTACGTTCACTGTTAATAGATAGTGTCAGTGAGCACTAATTAGTTGAGAATTACTCCTACAGCCCAGCTGTCAAAAAAACCTAGCGCAGCTATAAAGTTAGTATACGTACTTATTCTTCTTCTTCAAGTACCATGCTTGGGGGCGTGCTCGATCATGTCTCTTCACAACTTCATGTCTCCAGCACTAATAATCAACCTGTTATTGATTTCTTTCCATGCTAATGTCAAACTGTCCAGCATCATCTCTCTATGGCATCCTCCATCTATTTTTGCTTCAATCTTTCCTGTTGTCACGAAATATTCCAGCTTTTTTCTTCGATCCTTCCTGTTGTCACGAAATATTCCAGCTTTTTCCTTCGATCTTTCCTGTTGTCACGAAATATTCCAGCTTTTTCCTTCAATCTTTCCTGTTGTCACGAAATATTCCAGCTTTTCCCTTCAATCTTTCCTGTTGTCACGAAATATTCCAGCTTTTTCCTTCAATCTTTCCTGTTGTCACGAAATATTCCAGCTTTTTCCTTCGATCTTTCCTGTTGTCACGAAATATTCCATCTTTTTCCTTCGATCTTTCCTGTTGTCACGAAATATTCCAGCTTTTTCCTTCGATCTTTCCTGTAGTCACGAAATATTCCATCTTTTTCCTTCGGTCTTTCCTGTTGTCACGAAATATTCCAGCTTTTTCCTTTGATCTTTCCTGTTGTCACGAAATATTCCAGCTTTTTCGTTCGATCTTTCCTGTTGTCACGAAATATTCCATCTTTTTCCTTCGATCTTTCCTGTTGTCATGAAATATTCCAGCTTTTTCCTTCGATCTTTCCTGTTGTCACGAAATATTCCAGCTTATTCCTTTGATCTTTCCTGTTGTCACGAAATATTACAGCCTTTTTATATATATATACTGATAATAATAATAGCCCCTTCAGTCATAACTGACTATGGGAATGCGCCCCTGATGTGACAGTCCTAAGCGGCTTATTTTTCGGGTGTTCATTTCGACGTTGTCTCCTCTTTCCTGCTTGCTCTTTTCTTTTCGCTCACTCTGAGGTGGCGTCGTAGAGAGCATCGTCTCTTGGTGCGATCGGCAGCTTCATCCTCCCAGGTTGCTGGATTTATGGCCAGTGCCCTCAAGTCTCTTTTGCGCACACATTTGCCCCCCCCCCCCCCCTCCCCCTCCCCATATTGTCACGAGTATGGAAGTAGATGATGTCTGAGTTTAGACATAGTGTGAATGAGTAGTGTGAATGAGTAGTGTGAAAATAGATATGAACAGAGTCACTAATGTAAAATAGGGAGTGAGGTATGACTTCTGGAGAGACGAGATATGTAGTTAAGTATCTGATGTCTTATTCCAGCCACACTCAAGGCAATGTTTATAATGTCATTTAACCTCCTTCGTCCTCTCTACTAAATAGGTTATTGTTATTGGTAATCAGAATTGACGTCATTGCACTCCGGGCAAACCCATAGGTGCTCAGTCTCCCGCAGCAAATGTCGAAGGGTATGAATGCTAATTTTTCCATGTTGCGCACTGGTTGTATACACGGCAGATGCGTCCTCTCATACGTCCATCCCTGCTGGTCTTACGTTTGATGCCAAATTCCAGCAGTCTTAGCCTTGATGATTCATCGATTTCAGTGTCATTCTCTAATAGACAAACATGAATCGCTCTCAGTATTTCTTCCTTATCCATGGCCAATGCACCATTTATGGGTGCTTTTGAAGCTAGTCTGTCAGCTATTTCATTGCCACGTACCCCGGCATGACCAGGACAGTAGATCCATATCAGTTATATGCTAAATAGGGAAATCTATTAAAGTAAGGACAACATCAGTTAACATCAAGTGACAGTTAGAAAGTGCATTCTGACCGCTTAGTACATATTATTATATTTATTGCATAAATATCCACAAAGAAAATAAAAATAAAATAATATCAAGAGCGCTATTAGGCCACTGAGTTTATATCACACAAATTACAACCAAGAACACAGGCAAACCACTACTACACATAAAATACCAAACCCGGACAATCTAACTACCAGGGGCGGCCCCCAGTCCTCTAATAAAGACAGCTGCCCCTGCTTCACACGGTAAATAAATCAAGGAAAAAGTATCTCCTATGGCGGAGAAAAAAAAAAAAAACAACCTAACTACAGTTCTCCGGTCAGCCGCAGTATAGTAAAATGTTTCCCGTAAAGACCCCCAAACTTAGGGAAAATTAAACTCCTTCACTTTATGGTCTATCTGTAAGCCGTGGAAAGAAAAATGGTATTGCGGTAAATATTAAGGTTCTTAGCGTAGAGCACAGTGCCTAACAGATGAATGACCAGTGCCCTAGGCGAGTGGTTGAAGTATCAGGTGTGAGGCGACGAAGTTAAGTCCCGATTGAGACTCTAGCTGATCAACTAACGTTGACTTTTATAAGAAAAACGAATACCCACGGGAGAGGTCAAATGACGCGCTACCAGGGAAAAGTAGAGTTGTAATCAGGCGACTTTGCAGTGTTACAACTGTCAACCACTGCTATCTGACTTTCTGCACTGATGTGTAGGAATAGCGTTCTGCTAGGGTAAGTGCCCAAGTAACTGGAGGGCAACAGAAGCAGATAAGTTTTTTTTTTTTTTTTTTTTTTTGCGTTCGCCCGCTAATACTCGAGGCGAAATCTCAGGTTATTATTTTATGTCTAACCTGACATTGATTTTACGTGAGTATCCCTTTATTTCTTGTACAGATACTCGCCGATTTCGGAGGTACCCATTGCAGCTGGGTCGGCTCAGGAGCCGCCAGTCCCTGGTCGACGACACTCCTTCAAATGTCCTCGCCAGGTCTCGAGTTAATCCAGTCCAAATCCCGGTCACGAAAAATCCTCAAATGCCGTCCCCCGGGTTTGATCCTGTATCACCTGGTCGCCAGAGCGGTGTTGTAACCACTACGCTAGCGCGGTTCCCAAGCAGATAGTGATAGTTAATGCTGGAAACTGACAGTATGTTGTCCAACTGATGGATGTTACAAAAAAAAGACTCTTCCCCTCTCTTCGCTTCGTGTCTTCTGGCTTTACATTGCCTAAATTGTAATGCTCCCGAAAAAAGTCCCGCCCTCTTATCGATTAACAATCTCTGTAACTTGCAGCGTGGCTGAAGCGGCTATTTATATCTTAAAGTCATCTTGGCGTTTAGCCAAATTATTACACACACACTGTTTACAAGCCCGATAGAAATGTTTAAAATTAATTTAAGGTTATACACTCATCCCAAGGAAATTAAATGTTTCCCGATAAATAATTACTCACGTAAGTGATAAAACCAGATACGTTACAAAAATAGCAACGATCTTATCCTCAGTATTTACAAAATAGCGATATTCTTTACAGTAATATTACACACAAGCTCACACCTTCCGTCTAAAGATAACTCTTAATTAACCTTTAGTGATTTTGAATGGTAGCGCTCTTAATAAAACTCAGAGTTTCCCTATCAAGAAAAAATATGTCTTACGGAAAAATGTAAATATATATTTGTGACGGTATAGCCTCTCTTGCTTTGCAGTAGTGGTCCAACAGTGGCCAAAACTCAAGAGTATCTAATATGAGCTTCAAAGGTGTCTACCTGCGCACAAGATTACTCTTGGCAGAGATATAGATAGAAGGGTAATGACACTTCTATCACAAAGGCGGACTTCACAAGATATTCAGATAAGCGAAAACAATGCTGCTTTGGCTGAGCACGTTAATTCTAGAATCTGCCGACCATTTTTGTGAAGAATTAAGCAATGATTAATTTTACCTCGTTAAGCCCCCACCTATGATTTGCTCAGTGCAATTCTTATTATTCTGGTATAGCTCTGTTTAGAGTGTGTGTAGTAAATTGACTGAGACAAATATGCAGTACATTTAAAATGATTAAATCGAAGTTAAATTTATAAAATTACAAATAACAAAATTTAATAATCACTTAAGTTTTAACAGGTTGAATATAATTGAATAATTTAGAAGAAAAGTGTCATCCTTGATTGATAGTAGAGTCGATGGGAAAAAGTTCACTTTGGCAGCGGATATTTTACACTTAGCTGCCAACAGTAGTTTCTGCTCCCGCTGATGCGTTCTTTTTACACTGCTCACGCTCGTCGCTGGTCAAGGTTGTCGGGTGTAGCTCGTTTCCCAGAAATGTCAAGGAGAGTCTACAAAACTGGTCCCTCGTCTTAAAGCGTAGGCCACTTGATAAGGGTGGATTTGAGCTGAAGTGGTAACTTGCCACCCTTATCGACACCTAGTGTTAAAGTGCAAGATGTAGGTGTCTTCTCTGATTTAGGATGTTGCTGTGTATGTGGTAGTGGAACAGTTCACAGGGTTATCACACAGGCAACATGACGTGTAGAGTCATAGAAAGGGTAACTTCGTTGTATAAGTTTCTTCCATTTATTGCACGCCACAAAACAGTCATGATACTTATGACATCAACATAGTTAACGAGTTCAGCAAGATGATATGGCACATTGAAAACAATTTCTGTAGTCAGCAATGACAGCTGTTGTATATATGCGTCATAAGACATCACAGTTCAATAGATTCAGAAATTCATAAATCATAGAGTTCTAGTTCGTGAAGCTGTATAAATAATAATAATTTCTATAACTTCTGCAACAGTGTCAGCTACAGATCTTCAATGTTCATAAACAATAATAAATGCTCCCATTCTGATGCTAGCAGATCAGTTGTATACAATAAGTCCGTTCACTGTCTGCACGTGAATAGCATACATGGGCTACAGGTCAGCTCGACCTTTATAATGTTCCTAAGTCTAACCATCTGACTTGGACGTGATCTCTGATATAACGAATCCTGGAACACAGACAATAGTCTTGTTGGTCTAGAGCGACCCATATATATTTAACTAGTTCAGGTATAAAGATACCGGTGACTTAATCCTAGTCAAAGTACCTCTCCATTTTGAATCACACAGGCGAGCAAATAGGCGACAAAAATGACGAACCTCTAGATGTTAGCATAAAGTTCGATACAAGAGGAATTACCTTATTTCGGAAAATCAACCATGAACATATGCCTCCAGGCAGGCGTGAATAATACTGGGAAATAGTCTAGTTAGCTAACTAACTCACAAAGACACTGTATTTCCCTCAGAAAATCACAAGACGCAGTTGCGTCTGCTCGCTTCTTAAACCATTTCTAAACTCCCGAACTGGGCGGAACACACAGAACGAACTCCCAGCTTTTGACATGCGCAGAACGACAATCTCTGAGTTGCCGTTCACAATAAGACGATTCTAAGAACATTCGAGATAAAAGTCTTACACAGTCGCGCCTTTTATGGTCATGAAAAGAAGCGTTAAGAAAGGTTTCAGACATCTACCATAGTTGACTGGTACTACCAAATAAGGAGATGTGGTCACGCTTCGTTCAAGAAATTATAGACCGAACGTGTCTCTATACAAGAGAAGGCAAACTCCTAAAAAATTGTAGTTTCGATAACTCGGATTATGTCCCTTTGACCATAGAAAACATAATACACACTTCAGTCAAAAAAATGATCATACATATGAAAAATGTTTATACAAACGAAAAATAATAATGATCCGTGCGTAACATTACCGCACCCTCCCTGGAAAAAAAAAAAATGAAACATTTTTTTTTAAATCCTGGAGCCGGAAAAAATCTAGGCTCCTAACGCACGTATGATGCGTGGATATATACCTAACAAATTAGCTCAACGCATGGAGCGACACTGAGATCATATCTCAGATCCTTAGAGAAAAAATTTATCTAAGTATACGCTGATATATTCCAGGAAGGTGCCACCAACACACGCCACAATGATGGCAACAACATAATGACAATCAAATTATTCTCATACCAATATATGAAATTAAATATATTATGTGTTATCATACAATGTGTTGCAAATAGCGGTGTAATTTACTAATATACCGCACTATATTATTACATTATATAAAGTAACAGTAATTAATAAGTAATACATGTGTTGATCTTCGGTGACATAAAACATTCAATAGAAGAAGATGTGGACATCATCCGCTCCCAATGTAGGACAGGACTTGATATCCTCAAAGTTCCACAATGGACATAAACTCGCAGACTTCAATGATGTGCTGCGAAAATATCAATAACACAAATCTTAAAGACAACTGGTAAATTTCTTAATACAATCCTGAAAATAATTTATTTAAATGTGGCCGAGTGATCTTTTGGCCCGTATATCACTAACTAAGCCTTCTTAGATAATTACATGGTACAATGTTATAAATTTCCCTCAAAAAAAAAAAAAAGTGAGACAAAATCTACTAACATGTCATTATAACATTGGACTGTATATCAGGAAATATATATATATATGACAGAAGAATCATGTGGAATCGTGTGGACATCTGGACAGAATGTCTGCCATTACATTATCCGAACCACGGATAGCTCGAACCGAGAAATGAAATGGTTGAAGAGCTATGGCATAACGAGTGGACCTCGAGCTCTTCAAGTTTTTGCTCTGAATAGCAGTAAGCGCTTTCTGGTCGGTTTCCACAATGAAATGTGCGCCTAGAAGAAATCTTTGTAACTTCAGAATAGACCATACCATAGCCAATAACTCACGGTCTAAAACCGAGTAATTCTTTTCTGCAGCGTTTAATTTCCTAGAGATATACATCACCGGATGCAAAGTATCAGAATACTCCTGCATTAGTGCTGCCCCAATCCCTGTTGACGAGGCGTCACTTCGAAGAACAAAAGTCTTCTCAATAGTAGGTAACTTAAGAATAGGTGGAGATGAAAATAGGGCTTTAACCTGGTCCAATGAGGATTGACATTCTTTAGACCAGCGGATCAGATTAGGCGACCCTTTCTTCAATAAAGTAGAAAGCGGTGCCATAATGGAGGACAGATTCGGAATGAATCGTCCGTAGAATTGAATCAAACCTAATAGACTCCTTACTTGTTTCTTCGTCTTAGGGACCGAAATGTTAAGTATTTTTGAAACATTGTGGTCCTCTGTCTTTAAAAGACCATGACCAACCCGATGACCTAGGAAAGAAATCTCGCTAAATCCTATAAAGGCTTTAGAGGGTTTTGCAGTCAAGTTATACTCGCGAAGAGTAGACAGTAATTCGTATAAACCCAAATAATGATCTTCCCAAGAATCACTGAATAGACAGATATCATCTAGGTATGCTATGACATCTGTACGATATGCGAGAATTCGCCGCATCATGCGTACGAATGTAGCAGGGGCGTTCATAAGACCAAAAGGCATGAAATTCCATTGGAATAAACCCCTAGGTGTAGAAAAAGCTGTAAAAGGTTTGGCACGTTCAGTTAGCGGGACTTGCCAATAACCTTTAGACAAATCTAGTTTGGTAAAGAATCTAGAATTAGAAAGTTTATTGAGTAGCTCTTCTAATGAAGGCATAGGTTCAGCATCGAACTTCGTAACTTGGTTCAATTTGCGATAATCTACGCAAATGCGAATGTTATTATCCTTCTTTCGAACAATAACCATAGACGAAGAGTATGCTGAAGTGGATGGTTCAATGATTTCCAAACGTATCATTTCATCCAATTCTTTTTCGACTTGAGACTGGAAATGGATAGGTATTGGATATGGTCTGACTCTGATAGGATTGTGATCAGTTAGCACAATGTCATGTTCTATGACATGTGTGTGTCCCGGGATGTCTGTAAGAACATCCTGAAATGTTTGCAACATCGAAGAAACTTGTCGATGTTCCTCAGCGGAAAGATTTGGAGAAACGGTCACGTTTTTCCAAGATTCCGTAGAATAAAGTGGGACCATAGAAAGAGGAAGATTGACATCAGAAAAAGTAGTTTCCTCATCCTGTATAACTGACAGAGATGAGTACTGACCATGAGTTGCTTGTGAATTGTCCGTAGCCTGGAAAATAGGCTGCAAATAGTCAGGTCTTTCATAAAATTCTGTGAGCATATTTATGTGGAAAGTTTTATGCTTTCCATCAATATCGACAACATAGTCGACATCAGAAATTTTGGAGACTATTGCATATGGACCTTTCCATGCAATTAGAAGTCTGTTCTCCCTTGAAGGAAGTAGAACGAGAGCTTTGTCACCTGGACAAAGTTGTCGTAGACATCTATTCTTATTTGCAAACTGCCTTGCCTTTTCTTTAGCAAATTCTGAAGACGAAGTTGCTAGTTTGCATGCCTCGATGATCTTTTGCCTAAGAGCAATGACGTACTCATAAGAAGATTGAGTCTCATCGCTAATATTATCGGCAGTGATTAGATCGTGAAGTAAAGACATAGGGCCGCGCGGTTGCGCGCCAAAGACAAGTTCAAAAGGGGAAAACCCCGTATGTTCATTGGGGACCTCTCTATACGCAAAGAGAGCCGCGGGTAAGACCCTGTCCCAATCCTGAGGATGATCCTCAGTTATTTTACCAAGTAAAGTTTTCAGAGTCCTATTTAAACGTTCGACCAACCCATTAGACATTGGGTGATAGATACTGCTGAGAGACCTTTTAATGTGTAGCATAGACATTACCTGTGACATAGTGTCTGATATAAGTTGAGTGCCATGGTCTGACAATATTTCTCCGGGAAAACCCAAGCGAGAAAATATCAGCCAAAGAGCGTCTGCGATATCAGCAGTTGAGATGCTCTTGAGAGGTATTGCCTCTGGCCAACGTGTGCACATATCGACACATGTAAGGATAAATTGATGTCCTCTAGCCGACTTAATTCTAAAAGGACCGATAATATCTATTGCCATTTTTTGAAAAGGGCGAATAGGAATGTCAGCAGCCTGGATAGGCGCAGCATGTCGTGGTCCTTTAGATTTGACCTCCTGACATACTTTGCAAGAGCGACAGTACATTCGTATGTCCTTGCTCACAAATGGCCAAAAGAAAGCCGCAAGAACCCTCGACTTTGTACGGGAAAAACCCATATGTCCAGCACATTGCGAGTCATGAGCATGTTGCAATATTTGCAATCTCATGCTCTTAGGCACAAGAATTTGTGAATGAGTGGACGTAGTCGAGTCTTGTACCATACGTACAAGTACGCCGTTCTTCATAGAAATCCAAGATTTCCTATTAGTGTTCTGATTAGGATCACCTTTTTTTGCTAGAATGAAGAATTTTTGTAAAGAAGGATCTTCTTCTTGCAATTTGATAAATGAGTCACGTGTAATAGTCAAGTGACTATCTTGGTCATTTACTTCATCATTATTAGTTAATGAAGTTTGAGGTGGATCCAGAGCATGTGCTCTTGTGACCACCGCATTGGTAGCTTCAATGTTTTGCTCTTCCCAAACAGCAATCTGCTGTGGGGTACATTCCCTAACTCCGTGAATACGACCAATAATAAGGTCCGCAATAGGGTTTGGAAGTAGACACGCGTGGACCTCTCCCGTGAAGAAAGGAGTAGCAATGTGTATTATAGCAGTAGGATACTTTTCTAACGTGCCACCAAATGTGACACATTTGATGACTTTTCCTGTAGCACAGGATGGATCTACAAGAGATTGCCTAACGCCGACAGTAGTACATCCAGAATCAAACAACACTGAGACTGGATTACTATTTACTAGCCCCTTATGTAATATAAGAGAACCTCTCCCATCATGAGCAACATTAGCAGGAAGAGCGGGCAAAGGATGACCACAGCTTAAAGTACTAACGGTTTTCGGATCAAATAAAGTACTGCATTGGATACATTTATTTGCCCTACCAAAATCAAAAGATGAGCATCCGATAGCATTATGGTCTTTATCATTATTAACCTGTTTATCTGCTCCCTGAGATTCTTGTTGAACAGAGTTTGTCTGTTGATATCTTTTTCTCTTATGTTGCGATCTACCGCGACCATTATTGCCTCTGCAATTATCATTAAAGTCCCTACTGTAATTTTTATCCTGGTTTGAGTTCCAGTTTCCATAACTGTCATTACTATCTCTATGCTGTTGAGAACCTCTATTATCTTGGTATTGAGGTCTCTGCATAAAATATTTCCCTCTATACCGATTACCTTTGTGAAAATTTCTAAAGTTAACCGGAGTAGAATAACGTGTAGTATTAGGTTGTCTCCAGTTCTGGGAAGAAGAATCACCCTGGAATTGATCACTATGGTTCTGGGCATAATTACGATTACTCTTTTTATTGAAATTTTTCTGGCTACCCTGAAATTTACGCATAAAATTTGGGCCATAAGGTGCTGCCGAAGCAACTGGCAGACCTTCTTTCACCTTAGAGTTACTAATGGTTATGTGCGGATGCGCAGTAACATACTGGCTACAGTATTCTTCCATTTCTTTTATGTTTTTAGGCTTACGCTCATGAAGAAAAGATAGAAAAGCTTCATTAACAGAAGACATAACCTTATCTCTAAGTAGTAAATCCATAAGAGCTTCAAATGTATTTTCTGTCTTAGACAACTCAACCCATCGTAAAAAAGTAAGACGGATGCCTGAGATGAATTCAGAGAATTCAACTCCAGTTTCTGGTAACATGGTTTTAAATTTAAGACGATATCCGTCCTCGTTAAGTTGGTACTTCTTTAACAATGCCGCCCTGACAACCTCATAGTTGTTTTTGTCAGGCACATCTACCATACTCAACAAAGTCAAAGCATCACCTCTAAGTATCTTGGACAGATGATACACATATAATGTTTTATCTATATTATGCACATTACATGCACTTTCAAATCTATCTAGATAAAATGTTATATCATCGATTGAGGGATTAAATGCTGGTAGATTAAGCTTGAAATCCTTAGCATTAGTCTTATTTGACACCTTATTTGCATCATTAGCATTACCAGTGTTCAATAACTTTAACTTCTCTAACTCTAAAGCTAAGACTTTTTCATCATGTTCCATTTTTGCTTTTCTCTCATCAGCCTCTCTTTGTAACCTTCTTTCTTCAGCCTCAGCCTGTAACTTTCTTTCTTCAGCCTGGGCCTGTAACTTTTTTTCTTCAGCCTCTATTTCAAGTCTCTTATTTTCAGCTTCTTTTTCAAGTCTCTTATTTTCAGCTTCTTTTTCAAGTCTCTTATTTTCAGCTTCTTTTTCAAGTCTCTTATTTTCAGCTTCTCTTTTTTGTTTTTCCATTTCCATTTGAAATCTTTTTTCCTCCACCTGCATCTGCAGTTTCTTTTGTTCTATTTCAGCCTCTATTCTCTTTTGTTCAGTTTGTTCTTTCATTTTCTTTTCTTCCGACTTCAATGCCTTGGCATATTGAACAGTCGCAAATTCTTCCAACTTATCACCTGTCTTCCCAAGGGCTTTACCCTGCTCAATAAAGTACTCAAATGTAGACATGATGTCTAAAATGTGAGTACAGAACCTGAAATAATTAATTATCTTATTTCAATGTTAAATAGCAACAAGACTTAATAAAGTGCTTGTATAATCTCTATGTTGAACCCAATCTCTGTGGGAAACCGGAGTTGACACCAACTTGTATTATCAAATGTACAATAATATCACAAGTCACCTCTTAATTAACAGTGCACTACCAAATCAGTGCATAACCATCAGTTATTTATCATAACTGCACTACAATAGTGCATAAGCAAAAAACACCAGTTAGTTATGATAAGTGCACTATAGACCAATAGTGCATGAGCATATATTAACAATAGTGAAAGCTAACTATGCAAGAACTATGTAAACAATAACAAGACAATGTAAACAATAACAAAGGTCACCAACAATGTAAACAATAACAAAGATCAAAGTCAATGTAAACAACAACAAAGATCAGAGTCAATGTAAACAACAACAAAGATCAGAGTCAATGTAAACAATAACAAAGATCAGAGTCAATGTAAACAATCAACAAAGATCAAAGTCAATGTAAACAACAACAAAGATCAAACAATACGAAAACATTCGCATAAGTCAAATACACAAACAGCAAAACTAAAAAGAAATATGCGAAGATATGACTAACAAATGACGCTACAGTGTATACACAAAAATATACGTAAAGAACTGAATAATAGCAAAGGGGAGACCTACAAATACAAACAATCGAAATCGAAACTAAAAAACACAAAGAAAGAGAGAAAAGAAAAAAAGAAAAAAAATATATATATACAAGAAACAAAAATAAAGCACAACTCGTCACAACTAAACAGATATAGCAACGATTGTCGCTAGCAAATTTCACTGTAGGAAATTCGCACAGTCCCTAACGAAAACGCTAACAGTAGAACCTCTGTGACGTGGTATCTTCCACTGAAAGACACCGCCCAACCGAGAAAACCCGCTGAAATATAAACATATAAATATACAAATAACAAATAACATATAACATATAAACATGTATCATGAAAACAATAGGAGAAAGTGTGAAAGTACAGAAGGCTCAGTTAGAACATAAGGGCACAGTTCACAAACAAAACAGGCCACTTAACTTCTATAAATCCAGCGTCAGCACGGTGCAGAACAGGATGTAATCAGCATTCTGAGGATAATGATCCAACGTTGATTAACTTCTGCTCCCATAAACAGCCATGACGAAGGAAAAGAGCTTCTAATACTGCAACAGTTGTTACGGCACTTGACCTTCTGAATCTTCTAAATTGATTTAACCGGCACTTGACCTTCTGAACCCGCAACAGTACCCCTGAGACCGGAACAGTTGTTACGGCACTTGTCCTTCTTTTCACCAGATTAGGAAATCCATTCGCTCGGTACTTGTCCTTCTAATTTTACATAAACTTCAATATTGCCGAGCAGCGCCGGGTAGTTTCAAAATCAGCAACTGTCAGAAAATCCGGATACTTTCAATAAAATTTCTTGTAAGGTGGTAGTTGATGCTGTAGTTGTATCTAGTATGATGATGATGTCTGGGTTTGCTGACCCCCTTGATAGCTGGAATCAGAGTGAACCATCCTATGGCCACCAAAAATGATATGGTGCGCCAAAATATCAGATGATAGAACCAGCTCTGGCCACCAAAAATGATAAGGGTGGATTTGAGCTGAAGTGGTAACTTGCCACCCTTATCGACACCTGGTATTAAAGTGCAAGATGTAGGTGTCTTCTCTGATTTAGGATGTTGCTGTGTATGTGGTAGTGGAACAGTTCACAGGGTTATCACACAGGCAACATGACGTGTAGAGTCATAGAAAGGGTAACTTCGTTGTATAAGTTTCTTCCATTTATTGCACGCCACAAAACAGTCATGATACTTATGACATCAACATAGTTAACGAGTTCAGCAAGATGATATGGCACATTGAAAAACAATTTCTGTAGTCAGCAATGACAGCTGTTGTATATATGCGTCATAAGACATCACAGTTCAATAGATTCAGAAATTCATAAATCATAGAGTTCTAGTTCGTGAAGCTGTATAAATAATAATAATTTCTATAACTTCTGCAACAGTGTCAGCTACAGATCTTCAATGTTCATAAACAATAATAAATGCTCCCATTCTGATGCTAGCAGATCAGTTGTATACAATAAGTCCGTTCACTGTCTGCACGTGAATAGCATACATGGGCTACAGGTCAGCTCGACCTTTATAATGTTCCTAAGTCTAACCATCTGACTTGGACGTGATCTCTGATATAACGAATCCTGGAACACAGACAATAGTCTTGTTGGTCTAGAGCGACCCATATATATTTAACTAGTTCAGGTATAAAGATACCGGTGACTTAATCCTAGTCAAAGTACCTCTCCATTTTGAATCACACAGGCGAGCAAATAGGCGACAAAATGACGAACCTCTAGATGTTAGCATAAAGTTCGATACAAGAGGAATTACCTTATTTCGGAAAATCAACCATGAACATATGCCTCCAGGCAGGCGTGAATAATACTGGGAAATAGTCTAGTTAGCTAACTAACTCACAAAGACACTGTATTTCCCTCAGAAAAATCACAAGACGCAGTTGCGTCTGCTCGCTTCTTAAACCATTTCTAAACTCCCGAACTGGGCGGAACACACAGAACGAACTCCCAGCTTTTGACATGCGCAGAACGACAATCTCTGAGTTGCCGTTCACAATAAGACGATTCTAAGAACATTCGAGATAAAAGTCTTACACAGTCGCGCCTTTTATGGTCATGAAAAGAAGCGTTAAGAAAGGTTTCAGACATCTACCATAGTTGACTGGTACTACCAAATAAGGAGATGTGGTCACGCTTCGTTCAAGAAATTATAGACCGAACGTGTCTCTATACAAGAGAAGGCAAACTCCTAAAAAATTGTAGTTTCGATAACTCGGATTATGTCCCTTTGACCATAGAAAACATAATACACACTTCAGTCAAAAAAATGATCATACATATGAAAAATGTTTATACAAACGAAAAATAATAATGATCCGTGCGTAACACCACTGTTCCCTTCTTGTTCCAGAGATAGTACTTTCTGCTGGTACCACCAATAACCACGATAAAGAATAGAAACGAAACGCTATCCTGAGTATTGCGTTTCCCGACACATACTTATGTGTCCCCTTTCTTCTATTCTACCATCCCATTTATCTCAGAATTTACCCTCGATGAGAATTAAATTTAATCCCTCTGGATAAAACTTTCTTTTACATTTAAACTGGATAGCTTTAGCTTTACATTACTTTTAAATGAAAAGGTTAATAGCTCAAATAGAATATGTTTACATTTAAATTTCCACTGATTGAAAAGTGTTCACAATATAAATTGAATATGTTTTCATTTATGTTTACACTGATTTGAAAAGTTTGAAACTTCCATTAATTTTAAAGTGAATATGTTTTCGTTTACATTTACACTGGTTTGAAACTGTAAGTATTATAATTAGAATGTACATCATTTCTTTCATCTTTTCCTCCCTGCTTTTTATGGAACCGTGAACTCTTTATGCGTTTAGTTCTCTTTAAGAAACTAGCAATAAAGCAATCACCAGCCCTTGGCAGTGGTGGTTCATGAAATCCTCATTCTATCCGCTGAAGTTGCCAGCCTCAAATAACTATTACATCCACTAGCGATTTTCACATATTAATATTCACATGGTAATATATACTCGTATGTATATACTGTATATATATATATATATATATATATATATATATATATATATATATATATATATATACTATATATATACTGTATATATATATACTGTATATATATTGTGTTTCATCCTAAATATTGTGACAGAATGGGGCGTACCCTCTCGATCTCTATTTCACTACAGTGGTATCTGTTACAGTTAGTAAGTTGTCGGCGTCTGTGGCTTAATGGATATGAACGCAGTTTCATAATCCAGATATACCAGGTTCGAAACCTGCTGCAGGCGGTTTGGTAGCACATCGCTTTGTGTGGATTTTTAACAATGGTATAAGCGCCGTACCGTTCAGAAAGCAATGGCAAACTACTGAATGAAAAAATTGCCTAGAAAAATCACAAACAGCCAATAAAAGCTGGGGTTGATTGCCACGTCCTGTAAAGGATAAGCAACTAACTTTTTTTTAAGTATCAGTTACATTTTCGTACTGATATTTATTGTGAGCTTTCAATTATCGCACTTTCTTTCTTTCTTTCTCTGCTATGTGTAGTATTTTCCTTCTTACACTAATAAAGGCAAGAGTACGGGACAAATAACGAGATTTCCGCTCTGAGAATAGATTACTTTCTGATAAAGTGATAATTTGTTCAGTTTACAGATGTGTCTGTGAGTTCGTCGGCCAGGCAATCGGATGTTTTCATACCATATATGTAAGAGATGACCTCTACATCACGCGCAAAATTTTCTCATGTCGGAAATATTTTGAATTTCCCCACGGGTCATTCGTGTTTTAAAACGGTTGGCTTGTTACTTAGCTTCGTAACAAACACATGCGTGGGAAGACAGGGAATATAACAATTTTCGCAGTCTTTTTCACTGTGAAAACGTACTGTGAAGATCGCTTGCCACGACGACACCAGACCTTGCCAGAGTTAGAATTCAGAATTCCTTTTATCAGGCCGAACCTTTTCTTGGAGAATCTTGACGGACTTACAAAAACAGCCCAGGAAATATATATCATTTTAATAAGGAAACCAGACTGAGGAAACTGAAAACATACGGAGTCATAGAGGGAATTATCTTATTAAAGAAACGACACCCCAGACGCGTGTAAGAGGCCGATTCAAGTCTCTCTTTATCCATCTGAGCAAGAACACTGTGGGCCAGGATTTTATATTACTAAACATGTGAACGAACATTTAATATATATATATATAAATATATAATATTATATATATATATATATATATATATATATATATGTTCGTTCACATGTTAGTAATATAAAATGTAAAATGACAACTTACGCCAATCCTGGCCCACAGTGTTCTTGCTCAGATGGATAAAAGAGACTTGAATCGACCTCTTACACGCGTCTGGGGTGTCGTTTCTTTAATAAGATAATTCCCTCTATGACTCCGTGTGTTTTCAGTTTCCTCAGTCCGGTTTCCTTATTAAAATTATAGAGATTTCCTGGGCAATGTTTGTAAGTCCGTCAAGATTCTCCAAGAAAAGGTCCGGCAAGATAAAAAGAATTCTGAATTCTCTGGCAAGGTCTGGTGTCGTCGTGGCAAGCGATCTTCACAGTACGTTTTCACAGTGAAAAAGGCTGCGAAAATTGTTATATTCCCTGTCTTCCCACGCATGTGTTTGTTACGAAGCTAAGTAACAAGCCAACCGTTTTCAAACATAAGGATCCCGTGAGGAAATTCAAAATATTTCCGACATGAGAAAATTTTGCGCGTGATGTAGAGGTCATCTCTTACATATATGGTATGAAAACATCCGATTGCCTGGCCGACGAACTCACAGACACATCTGTAAACTGAACAAATTATCACTTTATCAGAAAGTAATCTATTCTCAGAGCGGAAATCTCGTTATTTGTCCCGTACTCTTGCCTTTATTAGTGTAAGAAGGAAAATACTACACATAGCAGAGAAAGAAAGAAAGTGCGATAATTGAAAGCTCACAATAAATATCAGTACGAAAATGTAACTGATACTTAAAAAAAAGTTAGTTGCTTATCCTTTACAGGACGTGGCAATCAACCCCAGCTTTTATTGGCTGTTTGTGATTTTTCTAGGCAATTTTTTCATTCAGTAGTTTGCCATTGCTTTCTGAACGGTACGGCGCTTATACCATTGTTAAAAATCCACACAAAGCGATGTGCTACCAAACCGCCTGCAGCAGGTTTCGAACCTGGTATATCTGGATTATGAAACTGCGTTCATATCCATTAAGCCACAGACGCCGACAACTTACTAACTGTAACAGATACTACTGTAGTGAAATAGAGATCGACAGGGTACGCCCCATTCTGTCACAATATTTAGGATGAAACACTGTAACGAGGGAACTTTCTTCTATATAATAAGTTATACTACTGCATTAATTAAGTAAATGTGCAATACAAGAATATCCTAAACACACTACAACTGGTATTTTCTCTAGCGCTGAATATCCCATTGTAAGGTTGCAGAATTTTCTGGAGACAATGGCAAGGATTGTTAGGGACACCTAGCATATATTGGTAAATTTTGTAGCAGGTGTTCAGGCGTGGGGTCGCACGTGCATTGAGAGCAGTGTAATCACGACGTTGTGACTGGGAAGTTGTCTCCCTCACGTCTCGTAATAAAAGAAAGACTGTAATCTGTAGCAACACTCTGGCGGTTATTCGAACGACCAAAGTTCATGGTTCTAGACGCTTTCGGCCACATGAAAGGCAACGTCTTTCTCCTGTGTGTCCAGTTTTCTCCCTCAATCAAAATATCAGGGAACATTGTCGTCACACACAAAAAAGGAAAATAAAAAGACCTTTAGCTAGGTGCTGATGTCCACGTACACATGGGTGGAATTTAGCCTGTCCAACGTAAGAGTGACATGGCTAAAACCAGATATAAAGCTGTAAGAGCTATTACACAGAAAAATGGGAGAAGACAAAATAGAGAATAAGACAGAGGCGGACCACTCAGCTAAGAGAGGCAGCTATTCGCATTCAATTTACGACAGATAAATAAATATATATATATATATATATATATATATATATATATATATATATATATATATATATATATATATATATATATATATATATATAATATATATATATATATATATATATATATATATATTGCTATTATTATTGTTGACCAGAATCGACCTCATTGCACTCCTTGCGGCAAACCCTTACATGCTTAGTCTCCCTCAGCAAATGTCGAAGGATATGAATGCAGCGTGCTGGCTGTAGACACGACGGATGCATTCTCGCATATGTTCATCTCTGCTAGTCTTACGTTTAGTGCCCAATTACAGCAATCTTAGTCTTGTTGATTCATCGAATGCAATGTCTTTCTCTATAAGGCAGCCAGTAATTGTCTTTAGTATTTCTCCATTCTCCATATCAAGTGTTCTCGCAGTCGGTGCTCTCGAAGCTAGTCTCTCAGCTCTCTCATTGCCGCGTATCTTTGCATGACCAGAAGAGTAGATCCACACAGTTCCTGAAGATTCGAGAATTCTATGGATATTTTCCATTCATGCCTAAGCCATCCACTTTGGACCTTCCGAAGCATGGACTGAGACACGATAACTGCCCTGGTTGATGGAGTTTCAGACAGCCATCTCAAGGCTGCAGTAAGTGCCTCTATCTCCATTCTCCTGCTGGAGGTTGTTGTCGTGGAAACTCCACTTTTTTCAACGACGACTATGCCGTTTACTCTATCCGAGAAGTCCAATCCTGATTTCTCACCACGTAGTACAGACACATTAGTGTACACAATGGCATCATCATCTCCGGCATATTCATTTGTCAGCTTTGCTTTCTCATTGCTCAAAGCTCTGCAATCCCTGTAAAGGCTGATGACGACCTGCTGCTATTTTGCTCAGTTCTCATCAGACTTACTCCATACTTCCCCCTGCCAATCAATATATATATATATATATATATATATATATATATATATATATATATATATATATATATATATATATATATATATATTCTTCTTCTTTTATCCTTAGCCGCCGACTGTCAAAGCAGTCAGTGCCCATGACGCCTGGTGGCGTCTTGTAGGGCAGCAACAAACTGCTTCCACTTTGTTCGGTCGGTGGCCATCCTTCGTGCAGTGCACCAGGCGAGCGTCAGACTCCGGATGCTCTTCCCGCATCGAAGTTTTTGTTTTTATTGTTATTTCCGTAACGGTTAAGATTTTTGTTCATAGACAGGGGTGTCGGCCCTGTTCTAAAATCCACAAGCTGAAGGACCAGGGCACCAGCTTTTGTCTGACCCCTACCCGCGCAGATCTGTCCAGATTGGTTGAACCTACAAGGAGTAAAACACCCGCTAGCATAACTCTGGGGGTTGTTTGGGTACGCAAGCCGCCATACTGCTACAATGTAAAGATACCATTGATGGCAGAATATATATATATATCTATATATATACTCATGGAAAAAAGTAAGTGTGCAGCACTCAACAGGGCACTGTGCGTGTGTTCTTGGGTGAACTCAAATGCAAGTTGGCACACATTTCTGTCTGAGTGTTGTTCACTTATCCGTGCAATTACAATTGGATCGCACTATTCATGGGGAGATAATCACAGTGCAAGATAAATCACGTGAAAAGTGCCGTAGGGAAGAATTTATCACAGATAAAAGGAAGGTAAGTGTGTAGCTCTAATCACAAGCATGTGAAAACGTAATCGTTGAAATAGAGAGTACCAAGAGTCCAACAGAAACATCTTTTTTGACAATGCCAAGATTGAACCAACAACAGCGAGCAATTGCTATAGGGATGTTAGCTGCTGGAGCGACTATATAAGCTGTATCACAACATTTCAATGTTCACAGGAACACTATATCACGCATTCAAGCTCGTTTCCACCAAACTGGATCCACTGCTGATATATATATATATATATATATATATATATATATATATATATATATATATATATATATATATATATATATATATATATATATATATATATATATATGATAGGAAACTCTTTACAGAGCGATACAACAGGAGGCAATCTGATCATCAGAAGAAGTCCCCCCATCAGACAAGTGTTTCGGCCCAGTATACTCCTTTACACTCTAAGGGGGGCGGGCCCACTTGGGTCATGACTCCCAAGCGTCTCAGCCTCCTGTTGTCTTGTATCGAAAATGAACCCATTTCACTTATGGTAGCAACTTTAATCCACAACTCCGCCAGCCGTGGAGGCAATTGTGAAAGTAACAAAGAGAAGACAAATTATTCCGTTCGTTCCGTCGCACACACTGAGACACCATCGCGAAGCCGCCGAGCCTAGCCACTGAAATTCTGACACTGACACCTCCTATAATATACATCGCCTGTTGCCCCTCAGTCACAGCCCGCTCACTAGTACACCACAAAACTCAGCGTTTTGTGGACTTAGAAAAATTCCTGGTGTTTTCTGTACCGCAGCGTTTATTGTCACGATTTCCATTGCCCATTGCGGTTGTTCCACAGCCAACCTGATGCCTTTTCGGCAGTTTCACTAAGCCTCTTCAGTGCCCTTGTTCTCGCCTGTCCCTTCAACCCCAACAATTTCAATAGATCATACATTGATGCAGCCACAAGCCCTCTTGCGCCCACTTCAACAGCCATGACCCTTGTAGTGAACCCCTCGTGTCTCAGATCCGCGGCCAGATCACTATATTTGGCCGCTTTGAACGAATGTTGCTCGTCTAATCTGGATTCAAATGGCACGGTCAGTTCAATCAGTATGACCTGAAGCGTTGAAGAAGAATGAAGCACTATATCCGGCCGTCTCCGCGATTTCCTGATACTCTCTGGATATGCCCCTCGTCCAGGTAGGTCTACCGCCATCTCCCAGTCGTTTGCACAATCAAGAAGAGATGGTAAACTGCTACCTGGTTTACTCGGTTTGGGGTGTGCTGACTTTCCTGCCCTCAGAAAGTATGTATTTGCGGTGCTCGGCCTGGGTTTGCTGTTCGCCTTCATCCTTGCTAGATCTATTGTCGCAGCAAGCTCATTTAGCACTTTGTTATGGCGCCAGGTGTATCGCCCTTGCCCTAATGACACCTTACACGCTGAGAGCACGTGTTCGAGTGTCTGCCTCCCCTGGCACAGGGGGCACTGCTCATCATCCGACTTTCCCCATTTCACAAGGTTGGTGGCCGACGGCAGCAGGTCATACATTGATCTAACCACGAAGCTGAGCCTAAGAGGTGCCATATGCCATATATCATTCCATGTCAAGGACCTCTGCAGGGCTCCTTCCCATGTAGTCCATTGGCCTTGTTGGACCTGCTGCACTGCTTTTTGCAACCTCTTATCATTCTCAGCCTCTCGTATCTCATGAACAACCATGTCTCTGCGCTCCCTGCTTGATGCCTTGGACCACCAGCGGATGTCTCCATGACCAAATCCCCGTCTATTCGTCTGTGTGTATCCGATTACCTCCCTCAGTTTGAGTGACTCTTGGGCAGCATCAACAGCTTCTTCCACTCTCCACTTCCTTCCCGTTTTCAGTGTAGGCTGAATGGACTTAACCACGTCATCAGCTGACTCGCGTAGCATCATTGCAAGCCTTGCCTTTCCAACTTTGTACTCTTCAACAACTGACTTGAAAGGAAGCAGAAGTTTTGACTTTTTGCAGTACAGTGCTACATCTGACAGACCTGGTGGTACCCCTAGCCACTTTCTCATGAACTTGTTGACCTTTTGCTCTATAGCTTCGACTGTACTTGTGCTTATTTCATATATAAGCAGTGGCCACAGCAATTTCGGTATCAACATGAACTGGAGGCACCACAGTTTGAACTTTCCCAAGAGTCTGCTTTGGTCTATGATCTGTAGCCCTCTGTCTGCCATTTCTATTGTCTGTTGCACTGCCTTCGAGTCTTTTAATGAGGCATCGTACACCCTGCCAAGACTTTTAACAGGTTCCTCAATGACAGTAGGGATTCTTTGGTTGGAAACCACGAATATGTCTTCTGCTATCTTCCCTTTCCTGACTGATAGGCTTCTCGACTTCTTGGGTTTGAAGCTCATTCTGCACCAGCTGACTAGTTCATCCAGGCGTTTAACATCCTCCGGGCCTGATGTTCATCTGATGTCAGAATTGTTGTGTCATCCATGAATGCTTTGAGCGGTGGCATGTGACACATTCCCCCAAGCTTTGGACCTATAGCCATTCCTTCGGCCGCATTGAGGATTACCTGCATAGCCATCACGAATAGTATCGGAGAGATGGTACACCCCATTGCAATTCCAACTTCAAGGCCAATCCACTTCGTTGTGTACTCTCTGGTTGAAAATCTGACAGCAAACCCTGCGAAATACAGCTTCAGCATTGCTGCAATCTCTTGTGGAACATGATACATTTCTAGGGCCTGCCACAACATCTGGTGTGGAACGGATCCATAAGCATTCGCTAGATCCAACCAGATTACATGGAGGTTTGTTCTGTCAGACTTTGCCTTTTGGATTGCTTCCCAGATCATTGTGGCATGCTCTAGACATCCTGGTGTACCTGGGATACCTCCTTTCTGAATGGTAGTGTCAATGTACCCATTTGCCAGGAGGTATGTAGTGAGTCTTTTCGCCATCACTGAGAAGAATATCTTCCCTTCCACATTGAGTAGTGAGATTGGCCTGAACTGACTGATGTCTGTGGAATTTTGCTCCTTCGGGATGTAGACTCCGTTCGCCTTTCTCCATTCCTTGCTTACAAGCTGGGCTTTCCACGCATTCTTTAGTAAACGGAGCAGTCGTTTGAGCACTTCAGGGCATCTCTTATACACCACATATGGAACACCATTAGGACCTGGAGCTGACTTGCACCGAGCTTTCTGGACAATGCTTTCTACCTCTTGCACCGTTGGGGGGCTTGGTGTTAAATTCAGCTCCTGGCTTACTCGGCCATTTAAGGCCTGCCATGCTGCTGAGCGGCTCATCTTTGCGACCATCTGAATATGTCATTCTAAGGTGTTCTTCCAGGTCTTCTTTCTTGATGTTTAGCGTACCCGACCGTGGCTGCTCAAACAGTTCTTTGGCAAACTTGAAGGGCTCCCTGAAGAATCTTTCCCTATCCCTTCGAGTCTTCCTTCTCTTCCTGCACAACCTTTCTGCTCTACAAAGGGCATTATGTTGGCCTTTCAGGTGCTCCCAAACCTGTCGTAACCCTTCCTTCTCTGTGGCAACTGCGTTCTTGAAAAGTTTTCGGGCATGCTTCTTCTGTTTCCTGATTTCTTCTATTTTAATTTGTCTTCTACTTTTTCGTGGTGGGTTACTTTCCCTTGCCTCCCTCACTCCGAACACTTTGCGACAGTGCAGATATATTATGTCGCCGAAGATTTCCAGCTTCTTCTCCAAACTTATCTGCTTCAGGTTGTTATCCAACTCTTTTGCCAAGGCTTCGTCCAGCTGTTCCCAAAGCCCTTTTGCACTGGCAGGTGGAAACTTGATTGCATCTCTCTTCCCGTCCAAGAAGTGTGTGAGATCATCATCAGGCAGATCAACTTGAATGTACTCAGCACTGTGGATTGACTCCTGGCTGCGTTCTTCTAACGTCTTATCCGTCGAGACAGAGCGCTGTTGATCTCCCCCAGATGACCTCCCACACCCCTTTTTCGTTCGGTGGATTTTCATTCCTCTCTGAGTAGAGAACTCAGTCAAATATTTCTGACCATCAGCTGCCTGCCTACCAAGAAAACAATACTACACTGTTTCGTCTTAGTGGCTAAGCGCTATTGTTCACTTGTGAACAAAAGAACTATACAACTTCGGTTCGCTCGTTTCGATGCGTTCGACTTCAACAATGCCTTTTGTTAAAAGCCCCACGTGGTACTATACATGTACCAAAAATCCAGGTAAATTTATAGTGATGACAACAAATCAATAGAGGTAACTCGATGCAGTAATAAAGTGCATATAAATTAATACGGTGTATTCTTCTAACATATGTCAATGTCTTTCTTAATATACTATGAATATCTAATCTTAATATCTAATATGAATATCTAGTTATCTAATACTCTATTCTGTGTTCTTTCCCTCTACCTAAGTAGAATAAGGAACAGTATAGAAGACAGTGAATAGGTTTATACAAAATTTGCAAAAAAGAATTATTTAATGTTTTAGTCTAGGGCAAGTCCCAAGGTATATTCCGGACTGCAGCCCCGCGTGGTAAACCTATAATGTTACGCCATGTGACACGTTGTGTATTTAGTTCCAGTTTGGTTTAAGTCGAGAATAATTATATTTTATTTTTCTAATGTAAAAGTAATTGAGTGTATTTCACGATAGCCTACTTATATTATAATTCTACTGTATATATTTAATGGGTTACTGTGAGGTGAGAATATGTATTTAGATTTCTGGAGAGCGCGAGGCCACTCCTTTGTTGAGACATGTGTTTCTCTGGTTGCTCCCGGCGGAGCATGGAAACACCAATGTGGCTGGTGTCTATCACAAGCCGACAAGAAGCATTTTTATGCTATGGCAGTGATTTGTTTCGGTAACGATGTGTTTCGTGTGATGAGATTCTCAGTCGCACCAGTCGTCACATACGACATGATTCCGAATGCAGTAACGAATATTGAGATAGACCAGTTGTGAGGTGGTGGTTTATTCTCGTTATTGAGAGTATTTGTTGTACATATAATTGAATATTATTTTATGTCCATTTTATGATTATTTAATTATGGTTATGTGAGGAATGGTTGTGAGAGCACGTGGGCTCACTTCAAGGTATATATTTCTCTTCTCCGCTCCTGAGGGAGCATGGGGCCAACAGTGTGGTTTGCCTCCATATTAAGTATTCATATGCTAGGGCAGTAGTGTTTCGGTAGCAATCTGTGTTACATGGTGAGATTGCCAGCCCCACGCACAACACCTTACTAGTCTCATTGGACGACATGCATGAGTGTGTGTGTGTGTGATAGCTGAGTGTGTGCTCTTGCAGTAGTGGTTTCCGTAGCAACCTGTGTTACATGGTGAGATTGCCAGCCCCACGCACAACACCTTACTAGTCTCATTTGGACGACATGCATGTGTGTGTGTGTGATAGCTGAGTGTGTGCTCTTGCAGTAGTGGTTTCCGTAGCAACCTGTGTTACATGGTGAGATTGCCAGCCCCACGCACAACACCTTACTAGTCGCATTGGATGACACACATGAGTGTGTGTGTGTGTGTGTGTGATAGTTGAGTGTGTCAGGTGGCGGCGTAGGACAGTTTGACAGGTGAGAGCGTGGTGTTTCTCATTCAGTATTATATTATGATTTTAACTATTCTGTGCTTTGTTTGCTTCTTCAGATTAGCATCGGGCACTGTTGGGTGTTTTGTTTTATTTAGTTTCGTTTTGTTATGTTCCTTGGATTATTTGTTTAATGTTTGCTTTGTCACTGAATGGGCTGTAAAAGTAAATATAGCCCCTGCCTCTAGAATCAAGAGTTTTATTGTTGTTCGGGTCGGTGCGAGTGTGACAAGAGAGTGATATCACAATTACAACATAATCATCATCATCATCTCGCCCACCCTACCACAATATATATATATATATATATTATAGCAGTATAAACGAAAATTTGTGTTGTGTCCTACATAACGACAAAATTAGTGTTGTGTCCCCTACTGTAGCCCGCTGGTTGTACATATGACGGATGCATCCTCTCTCAATTCCATCTCTGCTAGTCCCACGTTTGATGCCAAAATCCAAGTCTTGTTGATTCATCAATTGCAGTGTCATTATCTAGCAGGCGATCATTAATTGCCCTTAGTATCTCTCCCTTATCCATGCCCAGTGTCCTCACATTGGATGCTCTCGAGGCCAGTCAGTCAGCTCTCTGATTGTCGCGTACCCCTGTATGCCAGGACAGTAGATCCACATTAGCTCTTGAAGACGTGAGGATTCTATTGATGTTTTCCACTCCTACTGCAGCCATCCATTCTGAACTTTCCGAAGCATGGATTGAGAGTCTGACAATATAACTGCCCTTGTTGATAAGAGTTTCAGACAGCCACCTCAGTGCTGCAGTAACTGCCTCTACTTTCATTCTCATGCTGGAGGTTGTTGTCATGTAAGCTCCACTCTGTTCAGCAACGACCCTGCCCTCTCCAATCCGTACCACCAACGTAGTAACTACGCAAATATTAGACGTGTTGATCAGGTAAATATTCTTGGCAACTTAACACAGATGCCTCGAACACACGTCTGAGATATTATTTCTTATTTTAGAATTCCTCTGTGACTTGTGAGTAGTTTCTGTCGGAGTTCAGTTCCTTATTAATATTGGCGAGTTTTCTTTTCCATGTGATAAAAGATGCTCTAATACGTTTTTCCGTTCCTAAAATATCAGAATCCTGACTCTATTCGTTCCTGCGGTAAGGTCCTAGATGTCTACTTGTGACGATTTCTGGAATGCAGTGTCGTATGCTAGATGTTATACGTTATATAGTAGCTCTCGGCCCACACTTCCTGCATGGCGTTCTGACAAATCTTCCAATCGCGTGGTTGTTTATTGGCGCCTCAAAAGCCAGCCAATACGTTCAAAGTTCACATTATGAAAACTTTTCCTCATGCAGTATTCTGTATGACTCATGCGTTTGAAAATGTATAACAGTCATCCTCCGTATATGGAGTTGCTACATCTGACAAATGTTTTTAATGTTAACGTTACAGATTTTTTACATTTTTCCTGTCGATGGAGAACTTTGGAGGCTGGGATGCTAAGCATGAACCAGTGCTAGGTCACAACACGAAGGATGGCTGTTGACCAAGCAAAGTGGAGACAGTTTGTTGCTGCCCTACAAGGCACCACTTGACGTGATGGTACATCGACCACGGACCAAAGAAGAAGAAGATATGTTACTTAGGAACTGAAGGTTGTATTGATAATAATAGTGATTTTGATGACACAACTTCTTCAGCTGAGAGTAGAAAAGGTATGTTCTTGACAAAACTGATCCTGTACATAGCCACATTTCGCTTAATTGCTGAACAAAGCTTGGAAGTGAAGTTACCACTATACATTAGGTTTGTGGACAATGAAAAAGGGTTCAGCAATTCAGACAGATAATTTCTCTGGAAGCAGACGAGGCATTTTGGACCGCCTCCCCCTTAAATTTACTAAGCTAGTAAAGAAAGCATGTTGACACGTAGAATTCTCCATAAACAACAACTAACTGAGCCCTTTGAGATAAAAACCTGAGTGCGGCAGGGATGTCTCTTGTCACCTTTTCTCTTCCCACTGCTACTGATTGGAATTTGAAAAGAAAGACATCATTATATAGATAGACAGACAGACAGACAGACAGACAGACAGACAGACAGACAGACAGACAGACAGACAGACAGACAGACAGACAGACAGACAGACAGACAGACAGACAGACAGACAGACAGACAGACAGATAGACAGACAGACAGACAGACAGACAGACAGACAGACAGATAGATAGATAGATAGATAGATAGATAGATAGATAGATAGATAGATAGATAGATAGATAGATAGATAGATAGATAGATAGATAGATAGATAGATAGATAGATAGATAGATAGATAGATAGATAGATAGAAAAAGCCACAACACTACATAAAAAAATAATTAACAATAAATTATACCAAAACCATTCTTATACCTGCCCAAGACAAAAAATGACGGCAGTAGTACTCCATAAACAACTCTTTTAGTCCAAGTAAGATTTATGCTTGTAATAATTATATTATCTCAACCACGGTCTCGGTTACGAAGCATGAAATAAGGAATCACAAGTCTAGACTCGTTAAAGTCAAGTTCACTTGGAACACAATGGTAGTCTCATGTGTGGGTAAAGATAATGGGCCGGGAGTCTCTGTGCTTTTGCAAAGACAAAGTGCTATGAATCTTTGAGACTGTAACAGTAAATACTTGTAGGGCTGAATAAGCTGTTAAGAATATAAGGTACCTTATATATGTATAGATGTATATATGTAGAGATATATAGATGTATATATGTATAGATGTATATATGTATAGATGTAAATATGTAAAGATGTAGAGATATATAGATGTATATATATATATACATGTATAGATGTATATGTATAGATGTAAATATGTATAGATGTATATATGGATAGATGTATATGTATAGATGTATATATGTATAGATGTATATATGTATAGATGTATAGAGTGAGTGGCCGATTGGCGAAGTAGTTAAAGCGCTGGCTTCTCACGACAAAGGTACCCTGGTCAAAACACGGTGGCGACACGCTCCAGTCTCCCCAGCTGTAAATGGCTACAGGACTCTGCTCTTGAGTTAGGGAAGGCAAAGACAAAGACGAAGGGAACTCGTCACCCCATCCCTTGAAGCTGCGCCTAGAAAAGCCAAGCCTCGATCACTTCACTCCCCTACTGCAGTATCTGCTATTGGACTACCTTTAACTTATAAGCATAGATTAGATACTGTAGGCCTCTTGATGATTGTATAAGTAAGGTACATTTGGTTCCTATAGGCTTGTAAAGACAAATTACTTTTAACCTCTAGCTTGCATAGATAAGGTACTGGCAGGGTTAAAAAAGGCGCCTTTAAAAAAAAAAGGTTACAGTAAGCCCATAGCAGATGCTGCCGTAGTGAAGTGGAAGTGTTAGAACAGTTAGAGACTTTACTATACTAAGTCAAGATTTATGATGAACTGTTTCCTTCCTCAGAATGGGACTAAATTCGAACTGTTTCTTCCTTCCTCACGGCTTTTGCAACTTTCTTTTGATGGGTGTGAGCTAAATTCGTTTCTGATATAGTGTTCTTCTTCTGTCGTTTCTTTGAATTCTCATTAGTAAAACAAACATTTAAAAAAGTTGCCTACCTTACAATCACAAAGCCTTCTCTTGTGTAGTTAACTTAGCGCTCACTTCATATTCTCAACTTTTTTTTATTTTGTACCTGACAAAGTCCTTGTGGTTGCTCATTCCTTGTCTTTTGTCCTAGTAGAGCTTATATTACCACCGTTTATCAAAGCCTTCCTGCTGCATTGCCCATTTTCTTATATTTGTTAATGAAATTCTAGACCACTATTTCCCTACCAGGGTTTTGTGTCGCAGAAAAAGATGTTCGGCGAGAAAGTATTAAATATTGTAAAAGTTTGTTGATATACCTGTACTGCTGATTTGTTTCTTTTAAAGGTAATTAACAGGCACTCGGTGGACATAAAGGAGGACATCAGACTACAGAAAAGAAATATAAGTGATAGGCTTACATAGAATCGAACCAAGGACCATCCAAACGGCGCCATTTAGCACAAAGTGCTTCATTGGCCGAGGTCATTCTCAATCAGGTCAAATAGTCCGGTATTTCACAGTTTGGCGCAATTTCCATCAGCATCAAATGCTGTCTTTAAAAAAAATAAAAATAAAACTAAACTAGACGAAGGAACGAGTCAAAGTTATTTGGATTTCATGTTATATTTCGTTGCATTTTTAACGACGCACGAGTAAGGGGGCAAACATTGCTGTAATCAGATTATACACGGGAAAATGGTTGTCAACAAGAACAATCAAGGCAAGAGAGAGACAATGCATTAAAAGGTGGCTGTTGTCACGTAGGGTTTATATTCATTTAATTTCCTACATCTTCTTCCTATTCTTTCACATAAATTCTCTCTTTTATTATCTCTGTATTTTTTTTTCCTGTGTATTTTTCATCCATTCGTTTTGCGAATATTATTTTCATATAATTCGCAAACTTTACCTGTTTTCCTTTCTCTTAAACTGAGAATCGCGCTAGGACGATATTACGTAGATGTCAGGGCTGCAGGGCGTCAGAAGGCGTGATAAGTCGGTTCGCTGAACATAGGACGTAGCAAATCGTCTACATTCTCACCGAGCGCGCGAGCTTCTTCTCGGCATTAGTCCCGGTGAGGTGTGATACTTTACATCTGCACCGGTCAGTATCCAGACATTTGTCTGGAAAATCCCAAACTGACACGGCGCTCACTTGGGCCATGGTCAGCTGTAGTGTGAAAACTGCCCTGAAATGGAGTCAGGCTGTCTGGGATTTGAAACTGACACGCGTACATCGTGGTCAGTAGGTGACAGTTACGACACGCGTTAAGCGGACGTAAATGTTGGGAGTAGGGGAGATAATTTCGCTTGGCGAAGTAAGTTTGGGCCCTTTGTCTGATTTTAAGATATTGGCCAAGTTTGAAACTTTAATTTCATTCTCGCTCATAGACTCCACAGTAGATAGGTCGCTCGAAAAACAGAATAGCTGTTAGCGAAGATCTCAGTTTGTTTCGGCAATTTGTCGAACTTCTAGACTTCCAGAAATATTTTCAGCATTTTTATTCTTAAGTTGTGCGACTACCTGTAATTCTGTGGTTGAGGTAATTAATATGATAGATATATATAGATTTTGTGAGTGTTAAAGTGTTAAATCGCTTAATTCATTTTAATCTATTTCTTTAGCGCAGAAGAGAAATAAAGTGGTAGGCTATTATATTTTCTAGGGAAGCATTCAGTGGAAAGCAGAATAAAATTAAAATTTCTAGCTTATAACGGCAATTGT
This sequence comes from Oreohelix idahoensis, assembly GCA_024509875.1. Lineage (NCBI taxonomy): Eukaryota > Metazoa > Mollusca > Gastropoda > Stylommatophora > Oreohelicidae > Oreohelix > Oreohelix idahoensis. The sequence continues at coordinate 34,737 of JAMPIV010006136.1, read as the reverse complement.
AGCTATTTATAAATTTAATTTAACTGCTAATACTCAGTCGAGTGTATTTTTCTAAACTAACGTATAAACTCTAGAATCCAGCCTCATGAATGGTGACGGAATACGCACGTGTTCTTAATTTATGAGGATTGCTGATTTTTAAATATAACTTACGTCACGGGAAGTTTAAATGATAAGCAAAGCTCTCTGCTTGCAAGTTTAAATGTAAGTTTTAACCAGTACAGATTCTGTTTATTATATTATATGTGTTATTTTTCCTCCACACAGTGAAAGTTTTGGGGTGACCCTAACTTTACCAGCACCTAGTAGTAGTTTCCATACTTGTGAAGAAATAGACAGTCCTTATTTTGAACCACGTGGGTTTTATCAAGTAACACTGATCTGACGGTGCAAGTTAGACAGAAATACTAATATCCCTATAACGGGTTTTCAAAGACTGTAATGATAAATACTGGACCTTGGAGCCAGCACTTAATTTCTTCTAGAAACTCTATATAATTTGCTGCCTGGTGGCGTGAATATTAACAATCATTTCCCGACTAGATTATATCTTGTGGACAAATCTGTGGTGTGACTAAAGTGAATCCTATACTGAGGGAAGGCACCGACCTGACATTCATCATTTTTTTAGAAACCTACGCTATTGACACTGTGCTCTGCTAACTCCCGCGCCTGGAATAATTTGTTAGGTGACTTAATCAGACATTTGAACAAATTTGCATACCCAAGTAGTCGTTCCCGGAGACTCCGAGTTAAATACGTCTTTTGGAACTGGGGACTTCTTGGCAGAAGACTGCATTTTTTTTTGAGTCTGTGTGAAAATCTAAAATCAGTGTGTTCCAAGAGGCAGCGAGCAAAGTCGTGAGTACCTGAATGAGAAGCCATGGCGGAATGAATGAGTGTACGCTGGTCTGAGTGATATTTTCACTATTATATCTTTGACACCCTGTTGCTGTCCTAATTTTTTTTTTCCAATCTGCATAATTTGTTGCTAAGGCTAGAGTTCTTGTGTTTTTGTCTTAGGTTAAATCAGATTTTTTTCAAACTCTGTGCATATAATTACGAGATAAAACAAAGAAAAACTCTTAGACTCAAACCCTATGTATCTGTGACTCGGGCGCCATCATCTGTTCTCTTAACGGGGCCGGGCTAAACCTAGAGTTAACACTATAACGGGGCTATCATCCTTGCAACATTTCCTTGAAGTTTTTTATGACTATGTGTATATGTATTTTCCTTGATGTACTTTCTTTGATGTTGTGAGCCGATTTTTCCTGATATTAAAATCGCTCTTGAACTTAATAATCGTGTTTGGTCAGCTCGTTCTAGATAATATATATATCATTGTTATAGTTTTCCCACGTCTGTGTGTTTACCTGTCGTCACGTGTATGTGCGTGCCTGTGAGTGATAGAAATATACGTAATATGTATATTGGTGTAGTCTGTCTGACGCTGTAACAACTGTTGTAGAAGATAGGTGAGAGAGAGAAGAATTCTTTTCGCTTTCAGAGACAGCCACTATATCAAATCTATCATCTCACGTGTGTGGAAATTCTATTACCTTTCACTAACTCTCACTGAGTCTATCACCTATTCAAACCTATTCAGCTGGAGATCTATACAGCTATTATTTTTATTATTACGCAGACAACATTTAATCTGATCTTGTTTTACTTTTTGCAATTTTTTTTTTTCTGTTTGTTTTGTTTGAACGACGGAAAGTCTAAACATTAGTCACTATAATACATCAGTCAGTCAGTCAGTCAGTACCCTTTAGCCTCCCTGGGAGCATAGGCCTTCAAACAAACGCAAGCTAAGTCTTCCTGATCCGTGCCATCAGCTCAAGTTCTTTCCATATCTTCCTCATCATTTTTCATCATCTACAGTTCTCTCTTCTAAGTGTGTTTTTATTTATATCTACCTCTGTCTCAGACCTTATTCTGGCTTTTGTTTTCAACTGTATCCTGGTGTCAAATTATATTCATCATTGATATATTCGTATTTAAAAAAAAAAAACAGTTTAGGCACTATAAGGCAGACTAGAAAGTACTAAAATTTTGTTTGGGGGGACTATCTATCTATCTATCTATCTATCTATCTATCTATCTTATCTATCTATCTATCTATCTATCTATCTATCTATCTATCTATCTATCTATCTATCTATCTATCTATCTATCTATCTATCTATCTATCTATCTATCTATCTATCTATCTATCTATCTATCTATCTATCTATCTATCTATCTATCTATCTATCTATCTATCCATCTATCTAACTATCTATCTATCTATCTATCTATCTATCTATCTATCTATCTATCATGTGGTAAAGTGGGATGATATAAATATTTATAGGGGACTTAGTGTACTGACTGAGATCAGCTGTGAAGGTATCTGTATCTAATAAGTGTAGTGTTTTACAGATGACCTTACTTGCTACCACATTTATACCTCAGTCAGAATTATTCTGGAATATTGTGATGACTACGTTGAATGTCTAGGGTTATGAAATTGATGAAGTGTAAGTCACAACAACAACAGACAGATAAACAATTTAATTTATTTCACAACACTTTACAACACTGTGACACTCACACACATATAACACTCTATAAGACTATCTTAAATGAGTCAAGTGTAAAGTTTCAAATATATATGTAATAATTCCTATCAATAATGGATATCCTGATTCAACTACACAGTGAACCAGGAATCACAATCAAATGTAATTACAAGTAGTATGTACACAGTTTATAAATATAATCTTTGTATTGACATATTTTATTATTCTTATCCTATGTGTGTAAGTTGTGAAGTAGCAATATGAGGTAATACTGGTTTTGTTTTTCAAGCTAGATTGTTGTTTGTCATCATGACTTCAAGTGTTTGATTATCGTGGAAATAGTATTGGGAAAAGTTCACAGTTCCTGTCATTTGAACCAATTTATTGTCCCTCTGTGTTTAATATAATGTCAATTTTAGAGGGGGCACATAATGTTGAGCTGCTCTGGCCACAGAAGCTTATCTTTCGTGATGGCGGCAGGAAAAGACTCCTCTGCTCGATTGCTTCACTGTGTTCTGGAGACACCTCACTGGTCGCTATCTGGACCAAGGAGTATGCTGTCAGCCTCTGGATTCAGCAAAACTCAGACCAGGTGCTGCTTCAATAACTTAGGACCACGGTCCCTGAAACAAGAAGGTTGTACCTCCTATTTCAGATCTAATTTATAATCTATTTCCACACTGAACACAATACATAACAAACACTGAGTTCAGAGCGGTAGGCCAACTGCTAGCTTCATCTGAAACAATTTACACCAGTATACTCCTCCCTAATGGTTACTACGCCTCTGCAATTCCAGCATTAGTTCCTTCTAGTCAATAAGATAGGTGTCAGTGTACTGTCTGGCAATTCCATGTAGTTTTACTTTTCTCCGACACGTCCTGTTCAGGTTGGAGCACTATCTAGGCCTTGCCTCATGTTTGCTACTGAACCACACACATATACAGACATAAATTATCAATTTACATTCAATTTTCATTAAAAAAATATCAAATATGTCAAGCTTACCACAATTCATGGAAATAATACACAAATACGTTGACTGGCGATGAATAATGGCACAAATTCCGATCTGCCTCTGTCCCAGACTTTTATTTAGAAAAATATGATCTGGATCTCAACGCACTGTTTCTTAGTAAGTTTATTTTAAAATGTGGCACTGAACTGACGCTCCTAATTGACTATATTGGCGGGTCTAACCAATCGGGCCATGTTTACACAGCTTTTCAAAAAAAAGTACCCCTACTACCGTTTCCCCTAACAACAAAAAATTAGTATTTGTAATCCGACTAATCGTGTTTCGCCTTACATTTACTTCTATCCAATCAAATAGGATTTAACATGGTGGCCTATTTCCCGTAAAATGGTGGTTTAAAAACATGCCACTATGCGATTATTATTTGGTGTTGTCTGACACCCTCACTATTTTCTTTTGGCTATAATTTGTTAATTCCTAGACTATTTGCGTAACACTTAACGTATTCTTTGTCAGCAAGTCCTAAGGAACCCAAATATATAAGTTTAATGGGGCTAAGGGGCTGCGTTCAAAATATGCATTTTCTTCTACCTCCCGTTCACTTCGATACGATGTGGTGTCTGGGTACTGTCAGGCTTTCAAACGTAAACCAGTATAATGTCATATTTCCTAATAAGCATTTTTCATGTTTTTAAACCTAACTCTCGTATGGGTAGTGTTTTTTATCACTGTCTATTTGAAAAAAAAAAGCTAGTGCTTCATGCCTTTCGCGTTAGGGGTGGCATTAATTGTATATCGCGAGACGCGTGTTAGTGTTGCCGGCGTTCCTGCTTTCAGCCCTCCCTCTCTCTATCCTAAGTTCATCTGTCTTTTCATTACGCAGTGGATTAATCTAGGTCATTAATCAGCTTGCGTATCTCAAGGTTTTCTTAGAAATACAGTACACGTTTTATTGTTTTGTGGAAACGCGTGTATGCTGCTATAGGCTTTACTATCAACGTGGAAACGTTACAATTTGCAGACGAAGCAGAAAAAGGGGGATCTCGAGTACAGTCATTGTGACAGCACTGTTCTTTACCATTCTTCTTTCCCTTTTATTGAATTTATGTGTTAGGCTTTACATTTACCTTTTAATTTATATATGTGGATTTAGAATGTTTCACGACAAATTCTCCCCTCTTAAAACAGACGTTATATGTCAGTCTATAATTCTATATACACAAAGAGAAATTTATTATTATTTCTGGGGCTTACGGTGATTCTCATCACACGGATGTCGGCTTAAAAAATCCGCACAGATTTGTTTTTCCAGATATATACTCTATGCTAAACTCAAATGGCTGCATAAGTAAGGACCATATGAGTAACCTAGAATTTTCATGCCTAGCCTGCGCTAGAAACGACAAGGGTTTGTGATCCGTTTGCAACTTAAATGCCTTCCCATACAGATAAATATTGAATTTCTTTATCGCCCATATTACTGCAAGACATTCTTTTTCGCTAGTTGAGTAGTTGGTTTCAGCTTTATTCAACTTTCTGCTAGCATATGCCACGGGGCTCAATTTCCCATCCAATGCATCTGATTTCTGTAACAGGGTCGCCCCTAACCCGATATTACTGGCATCCGTTCTTACAATGAATTCTTGACTTAAGTCAGGTAATTTCAAAATAGGTTTTCTTGTGAGCTTTTCCTTCAATTCCTGGTAAGCTAATTCACATTGTGGTGTCCATGTAATTCGATCTGGATTTCCTTTACGTGTCAAATCAGTTAACGGTGCACATATGGAATTAAAGTTTTTGATATACTTTTGGTAGAAACCACATAATGAGACAAAGGATCTCACGTCTTTCTTGGTTTGTGGTCTCGGGGCTTTCTTTAGTTTCTCTAAATTCTTGGGGTCAGGGGTCATGTTTCCCTGATGGACTGTGTGTCCCAAGAATTCTAATTCTTTACATCCAACGCAACATTTGGTTGGTCGGGCTGTTAATTTCGCTTCTCTAAGTCGATTAAACAGCATATTCAGAGAGTCAATGTGTTCCTCAAATGTTTCTGTTGCTATAAGGATATCATCCATGAAATTTGTGATGCAATAATAATTCCTTCCTTCAACAAATAGTCTATCTCTTCCTTCAAAGCTTTCTCCTTACAGACAGGTGTGGGGTCTATCAGTTTCATATCATATTCCAATAAGTTTGTATGCCCCGGTCGGTCTGTTAACACATCTGTATGATTATCTAGAACCTGTTGCACTCTCTCTTTCTGATTTTTCGTTAAATGTGTACTGATTTTCACCTGTGCCGCTGTCTCACAGGGGTGTAATGGATATTCAAATGATGAAAGTGGTTCCTTTTTCATCTCCATTGCAATGGACAAGGTCAACAAGTGTGTCTCTTCCTGATTTTCTCTTTCCAAATATTTCTTCAGGAGATTCACATGATAGATTTTTTCTTTCCCCTTCTTATCTATCTTATAATTTGTTCTAGACACCTTCTCTAGAACTGTATATGGACCTTGCCATCCAATTTGTAACTTATTTTGACTACCGGGTAGAAGAAGCAGTACCTTCTCTCCCACAGCCAAATCTATGTCTTTAGCCTTCCTGTTGAAATAGGCAGCATGTTTCTTCCTGGCTTGTTTCAAATTTTCATTGGCAAGTTTCCAGCCAGTTTTTAAACGAGTGGTCAGCTCATTCACATATTGGTATGAGGATGTAATATTTTCCTCTGCCTTTTCATCAGTCCACGTTCTTAACAGCGCTTCATATGGACCTTTAATTTTGTGGACCTATTTGTCCATGCACCGGTATGGTCTCTTCCACTCGAAGCTCTATAGTGATGATTTTTCTTCCCAGAATTATCATGCACAAAACGACCGCTACCAATTCTTTTCTTGGGGCTTTCTCCCCACTTAAAATTCTTGATGAGAGATTTCCTCTCTACATCCTCTTCCTCCAGTTTGTTTAAGTCCGATTGAGGGATTTTCGGCTTATCCTGGGGTAAGACATCTTTTTGCACTCTCTGCATAGTGGCCATTGTAAAACAGTTAATTGAAGCTTGTCCATGAAAAGGGGCTTCCCATTCCACTTGGTCCACTTTAGTATTCTTTCTATTGTCAGGCCTACGTTTCCCCCGTGGCGTGTCCATGTCCTGATCAATGTTCCCACTTGTGGGTGTTCCCTCATGTGCTATGCTACACCTTTCTACAAAATTCTCAATGTCCCACCTTGCCTTGGGCCAATAATAATTGTGAGCCACATTTTGGATGATGGTACCAATTTTCTCATGGTCCCCATCTTGTTTCACATGTAGGCTCCTTATTAAGTCTGCCCTATATACCTTTGGAAGAACCAACTGTCCCTGACCATTGGATCTAGTTTCGGCCTTCCTATACATCAACTTGTTTTTCATGTAAAAATCTCCCTTGTCTGGAGTTGTATGACAAGTTGACAATTTCCTGAAACAAGGCTTGAGGGTCTTATCCCCAGCCTGTGCCTTCCTCATCTCTTCTGGAGTGGTATCTATCAGGATATCCTCCACCTGTCTTGAGGTCGACCTGACCTGAAGGGTGGCCATAACTATAGGGTTCCTTCTGCAACGGTCAGTGTCATGATTGTTCATCTTACAATTTTTACACCACCTCCTGTTTTGGTTGAAAGATTTTCTTTCATCATATTTCCTTTCATCGAATTGTGGAGTTTTATTTTTATTGTCATACCGTGGCCTATCAAACTGGTGCTTACCTTTGTTTTGATCTCTAGGATCAAATTTATTAAAGTTCTGTGGTGCCTTAAAATTATCTACCTGTTTCTTTTTATTACCTGATACCTCTCCCTGAGCTGCTTGATACCTTTCTGCAACATTTAGTAACTCACCCAGTCTCTCTGCACCTTGTTCCATGAGAAACTTTCTCAGGTCTGGAGCCATGGACTCTCTTAATTGTTCTATAAGGACCATTTCCTTAAGATCTTGGGTTTTCCCCAGAGAAGTCCATTTCTCCAAGTATGTCTCTAACCGTGCAGAGAACTGGTGATAGGTTTCACCTGACAGTAGTTTAGCATTCCTAAATTTGTTCCTATAAAATTCTGCGTTCTTTTCATATCTTAACAAAAGAGCCTGCTTTAGCATGTCATAATTTTCTTGATCACTTCTACTCATTTTGGCAAAAACTTCATAAGCTGCCCCACGAAGCCCTTGAGATAACTTTAAGCTCCACCTTTCTCTCTCTAACCCATGCGTGGTAGCTAATAGTTCATATCTATTTAGATAGCTCTCAATATCATCGTCTTTCTCAACAAAATGATCTAAATGAAAGTTCATAGCTGAGGTTGAGGCTCCCTGACTAGCAGCAGCATCGGAGGTAAAGGGACTGGCACCATTTTCAGGAGCATGGCCTTGAAACTCAAACTCCCTTAGTCGTAACTCATGTTCCCTTTGTAATCTCTTCTCCTCCTTTTCTGCTTCCCTCTCTGCAGTCAATCTTCTTTCTTCTCTTTCTGCCTTTTGTTCTTCTAATTGGAGCCTCTTAATCTAACTATCTGCCTCCAATGCTTTTGCCTCTTTGTCAGCCTCAATCTGCAACCTCTTAGCCTCAGCCTCAATCTGCAACCTCTTAGCCTCAGCCTCAATCTGCAACATCTTAATTTCTTTTTCAGCCTCTTTCTTTCAGCTTCAAATCTTCTTTCCTCACGTTCAATATATTTGTCACATTCAGCAGTGACATAAGCAATCATAATTTGCCCGTCCATTCCTAACTCTTTAGCAGTCTGCACAGCAGCAGATCGAAATTTGGCCAGGTCCTCCATTTTCTAACAGGTAAATGTATATAATGTCTAACTAAACAATACAATCTCTATCTAATTATCAAAGGACAACCACAGGCACTGAGAGCTCAACCTTATTTAATTCCACCCAAAGATACCTTTTAAATTTTTATTATTCCCAATATATATAATAGGAGAAAGTTGAATATCCCGGGAGCGAGACCCCAATATATGTGGTAAAGTGGGATGATATAAATATTTATAGGGGACTTAGTGTACTGACTGAGATCAGCTGTGAAGGTATCTGTATCTAATAAGTGTAGTGTTTTACAGATGACCTTACTTGCTACCACATTTATACCTCAGTCAGAATTATTCTGGAATATTGTGATGACTACGTTGAATGTCTAGGGTTATGAAATTGATGAAGTGTAAGTCACAACAACAACAGACAGATAAACAATTTAATTTATTCCACAACACTTTACAACACTGTGACACTCACACACATATAACACTCTATAAGACTATCTTAAATGAGTCAAGTGTAAAGTTTCAAATATATATGTAATAATTCCTATCAATAATGGATATCCTGATTCAACTACACAGTGAACCAGGAATCACAATCAAATGTAATTACAAGTAGTATGTACACAGTTTATAAATATAATCTTTGTATTGACATATTTTATTATTCTTATCCTATGTGTGTAAGTTGTGAAGTAGCAATATGAGGTAATACTGGTTTTGTTTTTCAAGCTAGATTGTTGTTTGTCATCATGACTTCAAGTGTTTGATTATCGTGGAAATAGTATTGGGAAAAGTTCATAGTTCCTGTCATTTGAACCAATTTATTGTCCCTCTGTGTTTAATATAATGTCAATTTTAGAGGGGGCACATAATGTTGAGCTGCTCTGGCCACAGAAGCTTATCTTTCGTGATGGCGGCAGGAAAAGACTCCTCTGCTCGATTGCTTCACTGTGTTCTGGAGACACCTCACTGGTCGCTATCTGGACCAAGGAGTATGCTGTCAGCCTCTGAATTCAGCAAAACTCAGACCAGGTGCTGCTTCAATAACTTAGGACCACGGTCCCTGAAACAAGAAGGTTGTACCTCCTATTTCAGATCTAATTTATAATCTATTTCCACACTGAACACAATACATAACAAACACTGAGTTCAGAGCGGTAGGCCAACTGCTATGTCAAGCTTACCACAATTCATGGAAATAATACACAAATACGTTGACTGGCGATGAACAATGGCACAAATTCCGATCTGCCTCTGTCCCAGACTTTTATTTAGAAAAATATGATCTGGATCTCAACGCACTGTTTCTTAGTAAGTTTATTTTAAAATGTGGCACTGAACTGACGCTCCTAATTGACTATATTGGCGAGTCTAACCAATCGGGCCATGTTAACACAGCTTTTCAAAAAAAGTACCCCTACTACCGTTTCCCCTAACAACAAAAAATTAGTATTTGTAATCCGACTAATCGTGTTTCGCCTTACATTTACTTCTATCCAATCAAATAGGATTTAACATGGTGGCCTATTTCCCGTAAAATGGTGGTTTAAAAACATGCCACTGTGCGATTATTATTTGGTGTTGTCTGACACCCTCACTATTTTCTTTTGGCTATAATTTGTTAATTCCTAGACTATTTGCGTAACACTTAACATATTCTTTGTCAGCAAGTCCTAAGGAACCCAAATATATAAGTTTAATGGGGCTAAGGGGCTGCGTTCAAAATATGCATTTTCTTCTACCTCCCGTTCACTTCGATACGATGTGGTGTCTGGGTACTGTCAGGCTTTCAAACGTAAACCAGTATAATGTCATATTTCCTAATAAGCATTTTTCATGTTTTTAAACCTAACTCTCGTATGGGTAGGGTTTTTTATCACTGTCTATTTGAAAAAAAAAGCTAGTGCTTCATGCCTTTCGCGTTAGGGGTGGCATTAATTGTATATCGCGAGACGCGTGTTAGTGTTGCCGGCGTTCCTGCTTTCAGCCCTCCCTCTCTCTATCCTAAGTTCATCTGTCTTTTCATTACGCAGTGGATTAATCTAGGTCATTAATCAGCTTGCGTATCTCAAGGTTTTCTTAGAAATACAGTACACGTTTTATTGTTTTGTGGAAACGCGTGTATGCTGCTATAGGCTTTACTATCAACGTGGAAACGTTACAATTTGCAGACGAAGCAGAAAAAGGGGGATCTCGAGTACAGTCATTGTGACAGCACTGTTCTTTACCATTCTTCTTTCCCTTTTATTGAATTTATGTGTTAGGCTTTACATTTACCTTTTAATTTATATATGTGGATTTAGAATGTTTCACGACATATCCATCTACATCCATCTATCTTTCTATATATCCTCATCTATCTATCTATCTATCTATCTATCTATCTATCTATCTATCTATCTATCTATCTATCTATCTATCTATCTATCTATCTATCTATCTATCTATCTATCTATCTATCTATCTATCTATCTATCTATCTATCTATCTATCTATCTATCTATCTATCTATCTATCTATCTATCTATCTATCTATCTATCTATCTATCTATCTATCCATCCATCTATCTATCTATCTATCTATCTATCTATCTATCTATCTATCTATCTATCTATCTATCTATCTATCTATCTATCTATCTATCTATCTATCTATCTATATATCCACATCCATCTATCTATCTATCTATCTATCTATCTATCATCTATCTATCTATCTATCATCTATCTAATCTATCTATCTATCTATCTATCCATGTATCTACCTATCTATCTATCATAGATATAATACCAGCTTTAAAGTGTTAGGCTTTACCTGGGTTTTCTGGTTTATAAAAACGTAGTGCATCATAATTTCTGAAAATGTAAAAATCAAATAGCGATGTATTGATTAATTCAAATTGTTTATTCTTTTAATATGGATAAGTTAGAATTCATATAATGTATCACTTTGTTTACTATTTACCTTGTGCTATCTGCTACATATATTATTGCAGCATGATTATTATTCCAATGATCCTTGACCTAGGATGCATAGTAACACCAGACGACGGAGCAAGTAAAGACATCAATAACAGAATGAACAAAGCAAGAACAGCTTTTGCTAGTCTAAACAACATCTAGTAGTCCTCTCAGTACAGCACAAATATCAAATTAAGATTATATGAGAGCTGTGTACTTTCTGTGCTTCTCTATGGTGCGGAATGCTGGAGAGTAACAGAGAAGTAAATGTTGAAATTGTCCTCTTTCCACACAATCTGCCTAAGAAACATTCTCTGGATCTTTTGGCCGAATACCATCACCAACCAAGAACTGTTTACTCGGAGCAACCAAGAGGACATACACACCATCATAGCTGGCAGACGCTGGAGTTGGGTTGGCCATGTCCTCAGAAGAGACCCTGATGCCGTCATAAGAACAGCTATGCTATGGACCCCGGAAGGAAAACGAAAGAGAGGCCGACCAAAAATAAATTGGCGGAGAACTGTGGGGGCTGAGATGCAAAGAGTGAATCAGAGCTGGGGCACTGCACAAAGGATGGCTGCCGACCGAGCAAAGTGGAAGCAGTTTGTTGCAGCCCTACAAGACGCCACTAGGCGTGATGGCCACTGACTGCTTTGACGGTCGGCGGCTAAGGATCAAAGAAGAAGAGATCCTTGATAATTCTTGACATGATGGGAAACATTTTGTTTTGTGATTCTTGAACTGACGAGACCACTTTGCGAAAATCCAATGGAAATGAAATGAACTTGGTTGTAGGATCCAGGGTTTTGGAGCGGAACAAGGAGCTGGATTCCGAAGAGTGGGGCAGCAGGGCTTTGTTCTGAGCATAGAAAATCTTGACTGCCGAATTGCTTCTTTTTTTCTTTTTTCAATTCGTTTCTTTTTTGGATAAAGCAAACACAAAATTGCACAGCAATGATGCAAGATCAATTTGGTCTATACCCAGAATAGCAGACGTTTGTATTATTTAAACACTTTCAGTAATGGAATTTTGTAAATTAGAAATATAATTTTTGAAATGTCAAATTTATTTTAAAACGAATCAATTTTTTTTCAATCAGGTTTCAAGTGTATATACATTATTTATCAGAAATGAATAAGTAAATAATGAGCCTTAAAGCTTAACTGGCAAGTCTTTGTCAATATCACTAGGAATTCACAAGCAGGTACATTATGAAACAAAAGTTTCATATTTTTGTTTTATTTATTTCTTTTTAAGGCTAAAATAATAAATATTTAGTTACGCTAACAGTACAAGGGAGCAGCGGTAGCATAGTGGTTAGTGCACTGGCTTCCTAGCTCAGTGGTCTATGGTTCGATCCCCAGATGATGTGGGATTTTTTTATGCCGCTAACGGCTTCTGGGTCGACCCAGCCCCAATTGGGTACCAGAGCAACTTCTGGGAAGGTTAAGGCGGCCGGCGTGATGCTGACGACATCACCCCTAGTGTGCCGATGGTCAAGAAAATATGGGCCTAACATCATATTCCCAATATGCCTCAATGGGCGTGTAACGGGATCCTCCTAACAGAACAAACAAAATTAGCTTTGGCATGAACAACAAAGTCCAATCTGCTCAAATGATTGATAGTCGGTTTACGGAAATAGAGTTCAAAGACTTGACATTTGAGAGAAAAAGTCGACAACGTGCATGTTGGGTAGTGAAGTGAATGGCGAGCTCAAACAATGTAGCATCAAGACGAGTGAAACAAGCGTCGTGAAAAGTCACAGTCCCATAATCCATAAGATGGGACACGGGAATGATGAGGATGATGATGAGTTCTTCTGAAAATGATGGCTTCGAAAAGGATACATACACACATAAATACATATCACGGGTTGCCTCCCCTTAGCTCTGCAGTAGTGGTCCAACAGTGGCCAAAACTCAAGAGGAACTGATGTGGGTCTTCAAAGGTGTCTACCTTTGCCCAAGATTACTCTTGGCAGAGGTGTAGGTAGAAGGATAATGATGCTTCTACCTCAAGGGAATTTTTACAAGTTATTCAGAAAAGCATGAACAATGCTGCATTGGTTGAGCACGTTAACTCTAGGATCTGCCGACAACTTTTGTGAAAGATAGGGTTATCTTATAATTCGTAGCTCAGTTAATTCAGTTAATTTCCTCTTATTATTATTTAGTAGCTCTGATTGAGGGAATTTAAGAAATTGTCAGAGACATACGGATACAACACATTCAAATTGATTAAATCAACTTTAAATTTTGATAGATATAAATAACAAATTTAAAAATCACTTATGATTTAACAGTTATTAAAAATTGAACATTAATTAACAAAAAATGTTAATGGGGAATTATATAAGGGGAAGTTTCACTTGGCAGCTTTTATGTGTACAATTAGCTGCTGGGGTTTCTGCTCCCGCTGGTGTTTTGGTTCTTCGCAGATAGGTGACTGGATTGCTCACGTTCCTGGTCAAGATTTAAGAGTTGCAGCACGTTCCAAGTAGAATCAGGGAGTAACTGCAAAGTTGGTCCCACGTCTCTAAGACCCGTCTGATGATGGGGTCTAGCGTCGACTTCAGGCCACTTATACCCTCACTTGTTCCAGAAATAGTACCACCAACTAGTATGGCAAAAGAAGAGAAACGAATATCCTCTGAGTATTGAGTTTCCCGACACATAGTTATGTGTAAGTAAATAAAGATGCCCTTAATCGTATCACACGCGTCACTCGTCAGACGGCACTCACTACTAAACCTTCTGTCCAATCTGACAGACTCAAACTGGTTCTAACTTTCCATCCTCACTGTCTGGCGGTAAAGAGAATTCTGTTTCGACATCTGCCTATTCTCAACTCTGATCCTGATACCAAAGAGTTGTTTCGTGATACACCTTTGGTAGCTTATCGTAGGGATAGAAATTTTAGGGATATTCTTGTACACAGTCGCTTGCGACATACTAGCCCGTCTTACTTTGGTACTAAACCGTGCCAACGCCGGATATGTAAGACCTGTCCGTTTGTACTCCAAACTCAGACAGTCACTTTTCCGAAAGGAAAATTTATCATTAAAGAGTCTTTTACGTGCGAATCCAGAAACCTGATTTATGCTATCATCTGCAAGAGATGTGGCATGACCTATATTGGTGAAACTGGCAGGCGTTTGGCAGACAGGTTTCGTGAGCACTTGAATGACATCTATCATGACAAACATTTACCGGTGGCCCTTCATTTCAATAGGCCTGACCATGCCGGTAATTCTGATATTCATGTTACTGCCCTCCTTTCATGTGCCGGTAATGACAAGACTCGCTTTTCGTTGGAGAATCGCCTTATTTTTAAAATGGGTGTTTTAGCTCCCGATGGTTTGAATATCCAACATCATTTTGCATAAATTCTGGTAGCTTTTCTCTTTTTCATTCTTTATTCGTTGCCTTTTAGA
>JAMPIV010006136.1:12500-15000 GCA_024509875.1 Oreohelix idahoensis | reverse complement strand
GTGTACAATTTCATCTTCAATTTCTTTAAGTTATTTTTCTGTGAAGTGTATGTTAGAAAAATAAAACATGAGAGGACCGAAACACATCGGGTTAATTAATGAGATCTTTGCTGATGTTGGTAGTGGGGCACAGCTTAATTTGGTTAAATTTGATCTAAATTCTAATATAAGGCTGCTTGCTTGAAACTGGTCCGATGTATTATCAATTGTAATGTCATGTCCTAGGTATCTGTAGGAACGCCCTCGATCAGAAGAGGGGATTTCATGACCTTGGATATTAATGTCCACCTTACGAGTGTTGACCCAATTGTTTCCGCTTCGCTGACCGCTGAACACTGCACACTTTTGTGGCTTAACCTCCATCCCGCTGGTCTCCATAAATACTGTTGTCTTCTGTGCCATTTATTGTAAGTCGTGTATGTTGGTGGCAAAGAGACTTACGTCATCCACATACCCTTGAATGGGATTCGGTATGTGATGTATTTGATAACCTTGCTCAATCCACCGCAGCCATTTATCAATGCCTTGTTCAAATACAATGACACTCCATGGGCACCCCTGGATAATACCTTTCTTACGCTCGATCCGGTCTGTGATAGTACTGGCGTTTTTAACTTGATAGGAGGAGCCACTGTATATATCTTTGGTGATGTTGACAAAGACGTCCGGGTAGCCTGATTCGCTTAGCTCCCTTATCATAAACTCATGGTCAATGCTGCCAAATGCATCTTTAATATCAATAAAGCACAGATAGGCCTTTCCTGATGAATGTAGAAAGTCACTAACTGCTGTTTTTAAGGTGAAGACATGTTCTTGAAGACCATTTCTTGGCAATGATCCTTTTTGCCGAGGTGACAGTCGCTGGGTGTCAACAATCCACTGCATGTGTCGAGATACATACATACATACATACATACATACACACACACACACACACACACACACACACACACATACATACATACATACATACATACATACATACATACATACATACATACATACATACATACATACATACATACATACATACATACATACATACATACATACATACATACATACATACATACATACATACATACATACATACATACATACATACATACATACAAACATACATATCAGAATCTTTATTCTCCAGAAAATACATTGATATGTAATGACATGATATAATAAAATACAACATGGCATATAGGAGAATCCTTATAATAACATAAAGTAAATTTACATAAATTCATACAGCGTTAATGAGGGCTGTTACCACACACACATACATACATACATATATACATATATATCAGAATCTTTATTCTCCATAAAATACATTAATATGTACAGACATGATATAATAGATACAACATGGCTTATAGGAGAATCATTAGAATTTACATAAAGTGTTGAAGACGTCTCAAGTAGTTCTATGTCGGTGTTTTTACTTCTAATGTTTGTGTTACACACACATAACAATCTTTAAGCTTTCTAAAAGACATTGGCATATAATGATATGATATGATATAACCTGCCAAAAATGAGTATTATTGAAATTTACAAAGTGTGTGTGGAATAACATTCAAGTAGAGCAATATGGGTGTTTTTAACATGGGGGTGTTATCAGAATTTTTATTTGCCATAAAAAGTTTTGTCAGCTAATGGAGTGAGATATTAAATATAGCTTTAAATACGATAGTCGTTTGGTATAGTAGACAGAGGAGCACAATTGAGTTTAGACTGTGTGGAAAACATCTCCGCAATTTACAATGGGTGTTTTTTACATCGAAGTTTCCATATTCTGTAAGAACCTATAATTGCACTAATGCTGACATATTTACATAGAACTTTGGCTTCAAATTTCCGCAACCCTAGCGACATTAATCCACTCACACACTTTGCTTGCACATGACCCAAACTACCAATTATCAGTACGATTGCACGCGTACGATAGCCTAGTTCGTTAATTTCTGCAGTCAATGGATAGTACTTATCAAATTTATGTTGGTAACATTTATCTAAATGGGCGTCATATGGTATTGCTGTCTCCACTATAAAAGCTACACACATACATACATACCAGTGGCGTATTCTCTATGTGTGCTGTGCGTGCTGCGCACACCTATGCGCGAAGGAAAATAAAAATTTAATTTATTATTCTATAAAATATTTCTCCTCTAAGTTCTGCTTTCGGACCGCACGCATCAGGATAACGGATTTTCCCGCATAGAATCTACGAGTACATCTAGTTTCAGTTTCACAGACGCGTTTTATAGTGCAGTTTTATTGGTTGTAGCAATCGCCCGAAGTTTCTCGGGTAATTCCGTCACAATGCGTGCTGGACCGTTCGGATTCACGTCTAAAGACTGTTTTGTGTGAATCGGGGTCATGGGCAATTACGTCAATACAATGCGAACATGCGTGCGGTGGCCTAGCAGCTCTCGAGTTGTAAAAATCGGCTGTGTCCGTCCAGTGTTTTTTGTGATTAATTTTTGTTAGTTGCCGGGAA
>JAMPIV010006136.1:0-7500 GCA_024509875.1 Oreohelix idahoensis | reverse complement strand
TTTAAGACTGTTATAAGTTCCCAGCAGGTAGTCCCAGTGATTCTGAATCTCGTGACACTGTAACTCCTACCACTCTATCCCCCTCTCTATATTATAATGCTAACTAACCCCCACCTCCCCTATTACACTGAGTGAACAGAAGAGGAAGAAAGGAAGAAATGTATGTCTCTTTCGCACACTTTCTTTCCTTCTCTATATAGGTAATTAACGTGTGTTGGTAAAGCAAACACAACTACAACATTTATAGAATTACTGAAATATAACAACACTCAATTACACTAATACAAATGCAACTAGGAATGACATTAACTATCCCTGTGAAGAAAGATATTAGTTAATGCAAATTACACAAATGAATCTTAAGACTATACTCGGCGATGATGATGATGGATGTAAGTGAGTCCTAAATACTAACAAAAGGATATCTTGTTTCGGGTCTCTGACTGACTGTCAATATAACTCTGGGTATTTGTATACACTGGACAAGTCTTGGTCTGCATTCAATAATACTGGACGGTCCACATTTTTTTCGGCAGGTGTCGATGGCCTGTCCTTTTGTTCTTCACAAAGCGAGTGTTGACATTGCCACGCGCGTCTGAGGTGGCTTGTTCCTAGGTTGTGTTGAAGCAATGTTATGCGGTGGAGACTTCGTCTGATATGCAGATGTCCATGTGTGGTGAAGATATTTTCCTCAGGGGGTGATGATGGTGAAATCTGGTATATAGTTGAATTGGTTTGCGCATCAGTTTTACGGGGAGAATCTGTCCATTACTGCAGGTAATTTAGGATCTCGATAAATTTTGTAGGCACTGGGTTTACAAAATCGTCCGTCTGCTCTTGCCACTTCTGATCAAGATTTCTCAAAGGCACTTGTTGTAAAAATCGTCCGTTTGCTCCTGCAACTTCTGATCATTAAATTCACGTGGACAGCTCTTAGTAATGCAGCAATCCTTCTGGGGGTTTTTTTTTGCTTACTTCTCTGTGTGGGTGGTCGATGACAGAAAGCTCCTTCACCGCCTGGCAAATTCCTTTCTAACCCCCGTGGAGTATGGGTAGGTTTGGTGCCGTTAATTATCTGTGAGATGCGTGTCGTCGCAGTATCTCTGGTCGGCCCTACTCTTTTAGCTTGTCCCGTAATTAACGCCAACAAAGTAGTAGACGAAGGCTGAGTTATCTCAAATGGTCCCTGTCTCTACCACTTGGTGTCCATATAACGAATTTCACTGACACACGTCCTGAAATCTTCCTCGTGAAATCTAGAACCCAAGTAGGTTGACGGACTGCTTTCTCTTAGCAATGCCGAGCGATAAATTTCGTTTGGTTTTATTTGGTCCTAATCGCCGCTGGCGATTTTTCGGGTTCGCTTCTGGTGTCATGTGAAATTTCGTTTGTTTTCCTTTAGTCAGACATTCAGTCCTCATTACTGTGTAAAATTTCTGTAATGTTTTGCTATGGTCGCTCTCCTATTTTGCTTATCCGAGACAATCTGTCTGCGTTCGTCTTTTGGGGCATGTGCAGTGTTGATATCGTCTTTGTATTCTTTACTCCTTTCATGTTGTTATTTATTCTTTCATATTGATTTTCGCCCCGACTTTGTGTCTCCGTTACTTCAATATTATCCGTGACGTCCGACTGACCATCTTTATGTTCTGTTACAAGCCGAAATAATATTTGTAGATTACTGGCCTTGGGTAAACACACCCGAGACTTAGTGTCGATTACCGCGATAGTTTGTTGACCTAATATCTCCTTGTTGTGAAAACATTCCATGCGACATTTGTGGCTTTCTACAGGGATTACTCAGAGTGCTGTCTATTGTTATGTAAACATTCCCTGTAAAATTGGTGGGTTTCCCATGACTGTTGACCAACGATGTCTGGTGCAGACAATGGGTATAGAAATTCGAAATACAAACTCATTCGCTCCTCGTGACACAGAGGAAGAATAGGATTACTCCTCCCGCAAGTGCATGGTAATAGGCCACTAATGTGAGATTTGTGTCATCATGTTAAACAAATAGCTACAGATACCACCATTGCAGGAGCATGTGCTTTGACGATGGCTTGTTGCAAGGGGCCAACTCCAGTGATGGCTCCATGTTCCGTAAGGAATGAAACAGGAGATGATTATGATAATGGTGATGATGAAGATGATAATGATGGTAATAATGGTGATGATGATGGCCATGATGAAGATGATGACGATGAAGATGATGATGATTGTGACGAAACAGACAGAACGTCACAAATTCGAACATTCCTGTTTTCTTTTCACCCGTGCTGTTATGAGTAAAATTCATAACAAGTCTGTCGATATCATTAGAGGGTTCGAAAAGGCTCCGTGTTTGTTTATTATACGTAGTCCTTGGTAACACCGGAAGTGACGTCATTGCCTCGTGATAAGCAAGGCAGACGGGGGAATATCGTCTGCTAGGGTCTTCTTGTGTATGGCTGATGGCGAGTGGACGTATGTATCTGAGCTCCTGAGATGTATATGATTCTGTGATATATCCCTATGTTGTACCATCACTAGTACATCAAGATCTTCTGTGAGGTGTACTAGATATCTTCATTTGAAAGGGAGTATGCATTCGTTGAACTGATTAAATAAAAATGTGTAAAATTGTCGTGGACAGTGTTCTAGCTACTGACGATACAGAGATATACTGATGACTGAATATGTTATGCCATAAGATATAATGGCTTTCAAGATTATGCATGTGGAGCAGCATTTACTGTAATAAACAGAGTATAGATTGTCCACTCTGCCTTTGTGGTGACATTGATACTTCAAGTTGTATTGCTGTATGCGTTGTCAACCAGTTCTACCCTAATATTATCTTGGCCAGAGTAACCAGGCGTTTACTCAAAAGATACTTATCAAGTTATATAAAGATACGCAACACGTGCATTATCTTACTTTTACGCCACAGTCTACCGATAATTATTTTATCCTCGGAAGGACTTCCCCTAAACCTTCCCATATGTTAGCCAGACGTAAACAACAAAAGTAAACGATTAAAACCATCTTCAGGGGTTGATTGTTTAGGCAAGTCTTGGGTGTTTGTTCAGATTAAAGCAAACGTAAGTTTGATGAATATTGTAAGCACAAATTGAGTATCTGTACACCACATTTAAATTGCGTAATTTGTTCCAGTCAGCGTAGCTCACGATGGCAGCTTATAGATAATTAAGTATTGTCTCGAAAGAGTGACCTACAAAATTTACAACATTTAAGTCTGTTCATTTCATAACAATATTGGGGAATTAGGGCAGGTCGTATGACATAATCATTCGCGGGAAGACATCTTGTCTTAGCCAACAGCAATGGAAAAAAGAGCTAACAACCTTGTAGTGGAGGGGTAAGGCAGATTACATAATTGTTCCTTTGAAGGTAACAATTAGTTGCACTACCTTATATGGACCTGCCAATAATTATTACATGTGGTTGGAAACATTTACTATAATAAGGAGCCTTACTTTGTAGTTGGCTTAAAATTAGAAAATATACTAAACTAAATTGTGATTGGGTTCAACGAAATATACTAGCGAAATAAACTTTCACGTAGGCGCGTTTCTTTCAATAAGATCTGAGTGCTTGAAGATTCGTCACTCAGATTCCTTTCCCATCAGATGCCAGGATTGTAGTTAGTAATATGTTTTCACTATAGGACGTGAAAAGGATAACAGTATAACACATTTAACAGTGTAATCTACTAACAAAATCCATAAAATCATAGTCTGAGGAAACCTTTCCCAAGTATTAGAAGTTATGAGTGTACATTAACAAGTAACCTTTGCTAGGTGGGGAAAGGCTACATCGTAAACAGTTGCATGACATATTACAGTCATTCTGTGCATCAAAGTCTTGATATAATAACGAGCGCCAACAAGCCATTGGACTCCTGACTTGATAAGGAACATTCAAGATTTCACCAGTAGCGACTGAACCAAAATTCAGATTTGTTGACAAATCCTTATCAACACCTGGCCAGTTTAGTATAAAGTACTGGCACAACATATAGGCTCTTTAAACCATACCACACAGTAGCATCTCCCGATGAAGATACACAATCAATGAACTGTTTATCTTGACAAATTAACTTTATTCATTTTAACCATGTTGATAAAGTATTTCATAAATAATCTCTTGTTATCTATTTAAATATAAATCCTTAATTGGAGTTTATAACTTGGTTGAGTGAATTTGATGCTTCCACCTGTATGACTCATTTTTCAAAATACTTATACACAGAGCTAAATAATACAATTAACACAATGTGTATAGTAATACGATTTTACTAACTTCTGATATTGTCAAGAAGGGCGATTAAATGGAAAATCATCCGTTAATTACTGGGTGTGCGTAAATTTACGGCCAACAAACACTTAAGTACACCGGGCAAATCTCCTGAACTAATTTGCAAAGGCGGTTTTCAACTAATGTATTTTACATTGTGTTTTTATTCAGGTTTCGGATTTCTTTGATTCACTTGATTAAGTCTGGTGAGGACTGATAACGTACTTGTCAGTGGTCAGCCCCTTTCTTCTTTCTCTGCTATGCAGCAGATATTTTGTATTTTCAAACATTCTTATACTCCTCTCAGAGAAAAGTCGTCATGTCTGTTTGCTTTCCTGTTCCTCCCTGCTGGGGAAGGAACTGATAAGATAATATTAGCCGACAACCATGTTGGTTAATTTCGGGTGTGCCCGACATCAGGCTACGGAGTAACAATAAAATCACCCAGCGCAGTTGTTTAATCGCTGATAAGGTCAGGATGCGTTCTCTGCCAAGATGGTAAAGAGATGGATTGTGTGTGCTCAAGCGACAGATAATGAGATTACTCGTCTATGCGACACATTTTGGACAGATATGCATGACATCTTCGTTTCCGGCACACCTTGTCACAAATACATTACTTTATATTAAAGTAATAATAAGTTATTTGTAAACATGGCCGAGAGAGGATTGAATGTTTTCATTACATATATGGGAGACATGATCTTTTGCATCACGCATATTATTTCAGGCGGAAATAATTTGAAATTACCTCACACAACACGCATTTTTGAAACGATTGAAGCTTTCTTAGCATCCTAATAAAACAAAAGCGGCGGAGGAAGGGCCATATAACCTGACCTTTTTGCGGTGTTAAGACACTGTGAAGATTGCATGCCAAGACGAAACCAGACTGCCAGAAGTTAGAATTCAGAATTCCATTTTTCAGACCGGACTTTTGTTGGAGTATTTTGGACTTAAACAGCCCAGGAAATCTCTATAATTTAATAAGGAACCGGGATCTGAGGAAACTGAAAACATGGAGTCATAGA
Organism: Oreohelix idahoensis; assembly: GCA_024509875.1. Taxonomy (NCBI): domain Eukaryota; kingdom Metazoa; phylum Mollusca; class Gastropoda; order Stylommatophora; family Oreohelicidae; genus Oreohelix; species Oreohelix idahoensis. The sequence goes on along the minus strand of JAMPIV010006136.1, from coordinate 2,170 downwards.
GGGAATCTAGTGTTAAAATAACGAAAATTGCTAAATGGATGTCCAAGTCATTTAAGGCTGGCAACCTCATCATATAGAATGATGAATTCATGAACCACCACTGCAAGGCTGGTGACTGCTTTATTGCTAGTTTCTTAAAGAGAACTAAAAAGCATAGGTAGTCCCAAGTTTCATGTGGAGGGAAAGATGAAAGACATGATGTACATTCTAATTATAATATTTACATTTATAAACCAGTGTAAATGTATATGTAAACATAGTCACTTTAAAATTAATGAAAGTTTTCATGCTTTTCAATCAGTGTAGATGTAACTGAAAACATATTCAATCTATATTGTGAACACTTTTCAATGAGTGAGCACGTAAATGTAAACTTGTTCTACCTATACTATTAACCTTTTCATTTGAATGTAAAGTAAATATAAAGCTACTCAATTTAAATGTAAAGACAGTTTTCTTTCGAGGGATTAAGCTTAATTCTCATCGAGGGTAAAGCCTGAGGTAGATGGGATGGTGGAATAGGAGACAGGGACCCATAACTATATGTCGGAAAACGCAATACTCAGAAGAGCGTTTTGTTTCCATTCTTTTACCATCGTTGTTGGTGGTACCAGTAGCGGGTTCTAAAATCTCTGAAACGAAGTGAGGGTAAAAGTGGACTGACGTAGAACTAGACACCATCATCAGAAGGCCTTAAGAGACGCGGGACCAGCTTTGAAGTTACTCTCTGATCTTACTTGGAACGTGCTGCGCCTTTAATCTTGATCAGAGACGCGAGAACTCCAGTGACCTATCTGCACAGAACCCAAAAACCCAGCGGGAGCAGAACCTACAATTTGCAGCTAAGTTAAACTTAAAAGCTGCCAAGTGACTTCTTACATAAAATAACCAGTCCATCACAACAGTGATGATATATTTCCTGATCAATCATTATTCATTTTTTTAAAAACTGTTAATGCTTAGATGATTATTAATTTTTTTATTTGTAATTTTACAAATTTAACTTCGATTTAACCATTTTCAATGTACTGCATGTTTGTCTCAGTCAATTTAATAAATACACTCCAAACAGAGCTATACCATAATAAGAAGAATTCTACTGAGTAAATCAGGGTAGAGGCTTGAACGAGCTGAAATTAATAATTGCTTAATTCTTCATAAAAAGCGGCGGACCGATATGTTAAAAATTGCCCTGCCAATGCAGCATTGTTCTTGACTTCGGAAATATCTTATGAAACTCCCGTGAGATAGAAGCATCATTATCCTTCTATCTACAACTCTTCAAGAGTAATCTTGTGCGAAGGTAGACACCTTTGAAGGCCCATATTAGATACTCTTGAGTTTTTGGCCACTGTCGGACCACTACTGCAAAGCAGGGGAGGCAAATCCGTGACATGGAATCCCAAGCGTATGAGACAGAGGAACACCAAGAAAATGTGATGGAGAAGGGAACTAAGGCAGGCCTGAAAGGTGTAAAGATGACATGGAAATACCTTAAATGGATGGCACAGAACAAGAAGGATTAGTATGCATTTCTCGGCGGCATATGCTCCTTAGGGAGCTACAGAGTAAAAATGTTCATAATGTGGAGTCTAACCTGATCGTTCTATCCCTTTCTTCTCTTCTAGGACCACTTCTGCTGGAGTCCCTCATCCAGAAAGCCTGAGTCAAAGTACTTCACGTGCTCTTGTAGAGATAGTTTCTACAGCTATTTCTTTTAGATTCGGAAGTTGCTAGCATCATGCACAAATTATTCAGTTGCTTTTTATTGTGTGCCCCTCTGGTGAGAGCCACCTGACCGCGCATCTTACTGGTCGTCTTAAAGCAAATTCTTCGAACTGCGTATGATAAAATCATAGTTTTCTAAATAGTAATTAAGCACGAAAAACACGGGGCACTCGCAAATCCCAAACTCGTATACACACCCATTCGGAGACAAGGCAAACACGGTTGAAAGAATGCCGAGTCCCCCGCACATTGTATACTTTTTTACCCCATCAATTGTTGCCCCCACGAATTTCCGGCCATATAAATGAGGCGGCAGAGAACTCTGGTTGTCCTCATCTTGTTTAAAGTCACGTGGTTGATGCCACTTCCGGTTAACATTTTGTAAAAAGTTAGTGTATTTCCAACTTAGAAACGACAGATAATTTAAAGAAAAACCTGTAAT